>APFE030825350.1:52398-91636 GCA_000404065.3 Pinus taeda | reverse complement strand
TCTCTCTCTCTCTCTCTCTCTCTCTCTCCATACCCCCACCATATTTATATCTAGCCCCCCTCTCTCTCTTCCCCACACTCCCTCAATATCTATCTCCCTGACTCTCCCACTCTCCTCCTCTCCATCTCTCTATTTTTATCTCTCTTATTCCCATCCTCTATGTTCATCCTTCCCTTTGTCCTTCTCTCTCTTATTTCCTTTATATCTCTCTCTTCTTGCACTCCTTTCCCTTCTCTCTATATTTTCTCTCAATATGCCTCCTCTCTCTCTCTCTCTCTCTCTCTCTCTCTCTCTCTCTCCCCCCATTTACATATTTTTCCATGTCTCTCTATCTCTTATTTTTTATTTGTCTCTATCACCGTCCCTCTCTCCCTCTCTTTATCTATCTCTCTAATCCTCCCCCTCTAATCTCCCCATCCTGCCTCTCTCCTTCTCTCTCAATCTCTATCTCCACCTCTTGCTCTTCTTCCCTATCTATCTATCTCTTATTATGTTCTCCCCCCCTCTCTATCCTCTCTCAATCTCCCTCATCTCCCCTCTCTCATCCCTCCCTATATCCTTCCTTT
The DNA here is from genome assembly GCA_000404065.3 of Pinus taeda. Lineage (NCBI taxonomy): Eukaryota > Viridiplantae > Streptophyta > Pinopsida > Pinales > Pinaceae > Pinus > Pinus taeda. The sequence goes on along the minus strand of APFE030825350.1, from coordinate 91,070 downwards.
TCTCTCTCTCTCTCTCTTTCTCTCTCTCTACTCTCTATCTATTTCTTTCCTTTTACATATTTGTATATTTTTGTCTATATCTTCTTCCCTCTCTATCTCTACCTGCATCCCTTTCCCCTTCTCTCTCCCCCTCTCTCCCCTTTATTTTCTTTCTCCCTCTCTCCCCCATCTCTCTCTCTCTCTCTCTCTCTCTCTCTCTCTCTCACACACACACACACACACACAAACACACACACACACACACTTTTCCTCTCTCTACCTCTGTTTGTATTTTTCTTCTACCCCATCTCTCTCTTCTTCCCTATATTTCTCTCCTTTATCCCTCTCTCCCTCACTCCTTTTTCTCTCTCTCGATATTCCTTTCTTGTCCCCCTCTACTCTCTCCATAAATCCAACCTTCTCTGTCACTCTCTATCTCCACCTCACTCTCTCTTCTTCCCTCTCTATCTCTCTCTTATTCCACTATCTCCATTCACCTCCCTTGCCTCTCTTGATCTACCTCTTCTCCTGCTTTCTCATCCCTCATAACTCCTTCCCTCCCTCTTTCTTCCTCCACAAAACTCTCTATATCTCTATATCCATTTACATATCTTTCAATCCCTTTGTCTCTTCTTAATTTTCTATCTCTATCTCCCTCTCTCTCTCGTCTCTCTCTCCCTCACTCCCTCACTATCTCTCTCCCTCTTTCTCCCATCACTCTCTATATCCCTCTCCGTATTTCTCTCTCTCTTCCCCTCACTCTATCTCCTTCTCTTCCCCCCACTTGCTATATCTTGATTTATATCTACATATTTTTCTCTATCTCTCTATCTCCCTCCCTCTCTCCTTCTCTCTCTCTCTCTCTCACACACACACTCCACCCGCTCTTCACCTCATCATTCTTCTCTCTCTCTCTCTCCCCCCCCCCATGTGTGTGTGTAACAACCCTGGTGAAAATCCCATGTAATAAAAGTTAATAAAGGCAAAATAATAACCATGGTTGATGGGACACTTATTCCAAGCTGTGTTAGAAAATTATATATTACGAAGTAATGGAACACATAAAATATTGCAGAAATATAAACACAGAAAACGCACAAAACAAGAGAGACACAAATATACGTGGTTCACCCAGTTTGGGCTACGTCCACCCTGAACAACCAATCCTTCCTTTCTATTATCCAGCAAAATGAAGAGACACAACCTATAGCCGATTCGTTATAATATCCTCTATTTTCTCTCACAGTTTCACCTCACTGCTTCTCGCTCAGAGAATACACATATATTACACAGACTTAATACAATTCCCTCATACAAAGAGAGGGGTTTCCTTCTAGGGCAAAAAACCCGAAACTAAACATAAGTTCTACCGTCAGGTCATACACCTAATGAACGACCCAGATTGACTAGAAATTACTATACTTTTACAAGGCAATTTTACATCTGTTTTTAGCTTCAGGGGCGCTAACCCCGAACCCCCGCCGAGGGACCGTTGAACCCTGGACCCCTGAGTGGAGGGGGGATTGGCCCCCTTGGACCCCTGCGGGGGGGGACAAGTCCCCCCTGCATGGAGGGGTGTACAAACTTCCTAGGGTATACATCCGGCTGAAACAAAGACCTCTAAACAATCATGCTCCATACTCAACAATCTCCCACTTGGAGAATGATTGTAGCAACTCCACCGCTGCTTCATTTTCTGGACAAGGACTCCTCTTTGGACCTGGTTGTTTATCATCTTCATTGTCATCCTTGAAGACCAATTGAAGCTAAGCATATTCTTAGTTTCTCCCTGGTTACAACTTTTGTTAGCATATCTGCAGGATTCTGGCTAGTGTGTATCTTTTCCAGCCTCAACTCTCCATCTTCCAAGACTGATCATATGAAATGGTACTTGAGCTGTATGTGTTTAGTCCTGGAATGAAATGTTGAATTCTTTACAAGATGAATGACACTTTGGCTATCACTATATAACGTGCCCATATCATGCTCCTTACCCAATTCACCCATAAACCTTTGTAACCAAATCATTTCTTTACTAGCCTTTGTAGGCAGCAACATCTCTGCTCTGTTGTTGAATGTGCAACAAACTTTGGATTTTTGAAACCCAACTGATAGTTGTTCCACCAATAGTAAATACATATCATGTAGTGCTCCTCTTGTTATCTCTATCCCCTGCCATATCTGCATCAACATATCCCTGTAGAGAAATTTTTGAACCACCAAAGTATGATGCTTGATTTGTGGTACCTTTCAAATATCTGCGAATCCATTTCACCGCCATCCAATGTTCCTTTCCTGGATTGTTCATGTACCTGCTTAAAACTCCCACTGCATGTGCAATATTAGGCCTTGTGCAGACCATTACATACATTAAGCTTCCAACTGCTGATGCATATGGAACTTTAGACATATAATCCATGTCTTCTTGGGTCTTTGGGCACATTTCCTTACTAAGTTTGAAATGGCTAGAAGAAGGTGTACTAACTGGTTTTGCTTTGTGCATATTAGATCTTTTCAACACCTTCTGTATGTACTCATTCTGAGACAATGTTAATTTGCTATTTTTCCTGTCTCTAGTGATTCCCATACCAAGGATTTGTTTTGCAGCTCCCAAATCCTTCATTGCAAATGAATTTGCCAATTTTCTTTTGAGAACATTTATTTCCTACATGTTATACCCTGCAACAAGCATGTCATCTACATACAATAACAATATAATATAGTTTCCATCATTTTGCTTTTTAAGATAAATTCAATGATCAGAGTGACATCTAATATAACCTTGTTCAAACATAAACTTGTCAAATTTTAGATACCACTTCCTTGAAGCCTGTTTTAACCCATACAAGATCTTCTTCAACCTACACACTAGTTTATCCTTCCCTTTCACCTCATATCCTTGTGGCTGTTGTATATATATCTCTTCCTCCAAATCCTCATGGAGAAAGATTGTCTTTACATCTAACTGCTCAAGATGCAAATCTTCAACTGTTGCTAGACTTAAAATAGTTCTTATTGAAGTCATTTTAACAACAGAAGAAAATATTTCATCAAAATCAATACCTTTCTTATGTGCAAACCCCTTCACCACAATTCTAGCTTTGTACCTCTGTTTTCCTCCATCTTCTTCCTTTAGCGTGTAAACCCATTTATTCTTCAATGTAGTTTTTCTTGTAAGCAACTTGACTAAGTCCCAAATCTGGTTATGCATTAAGGAGTCCATCTCTTCTTCCATGGATACCTCCCACTTCTTCCTGCTTTCAACCTGCATTGCTTCTTCATAACATTCGGGTTCACCAGAATCAGTCAACAATAAATAATAATGAAGGAGAGTATCATTCAGGGGGTCTACTTATCCTGGTAGATCTTCTAACACCACTTTCAGGTGTTTGGGGTGCCTTTTTCTATTGTGGTGGTTGATATTGTTGTGGTTGTTGATTATTATTATTTTCAGGCACCATTACGTTTTCAGTGATTTCATTAAGAACTGCGTATTCCTTGTTTTCTTTTTCCTGTTTCTTTTCCTACAACTGATTCTTATACAAGACATTTTCATTGAATATTACATCTATGCTCCTAATGATTTTGTGATTTTCGTAATCATATACGCAATAACCAAAATCATTAACACCATATCCAATAAAGGTACATTTCTTTGACTTTACCTCAAGCTTTGTTCTATTTTCTTTATCAATGTGGACAAAGGTCTCACAACCAAAAGGCTTTGAAAAAGAGTAGTTTACCTTTTTACTTGTCCATGCTTCCTCTGGAACACCACCATCCAAGGAACTTGAAGGCCTTCTGTTTATTAGATAAACAACAGTATCTACAGCATCTTCCCAAAACTATGAAGACAATCTGGCATGCAATATCATGCACCTTGCACGCTCCATGATTGTTCTGTTCATCCTTTCTGACACACAATTTCCTTGTGGTGTTCTTGGAACTGTCTTCTCTCTGCGAATTCCATGCTCTGAAAAGTACCTATCAAACTCTTTTCTACAATATTCACCTCCATTGTCTGATCTAAGACACTTCAATTTATTTCATGTCTCAATCTCAACCAAAGTTTTCCATTTCTTAAAAGTATCAAATACATTAGATTTATTCTTAATACAATAAATCCAAGTTTTTCTAGTTGCATCAGCAATAAAAGTAACATAATAACGAGAGCCACCAAGAGATGATACCAGAGCAGGTCCCCATACATCTGTATGCACAGGCTCTAATTTTTCGCTCTTCTTTTCTTTCCCAACTCTGAGAAATATGACTCTCTTATGTTTTCCATAAATGCAATTCTCACAGAAGTCCAAATCAACATTCTTCAAACCTGTCAACAAATTCCTTGAGTGAAGAATCTTCATCCCCTTTTCACTCATGTGTCCAAGCCTATGATGCCATAATGTTGCATCTACTCCTTTGGAAGTTAAAGCATTAACAGAGTCAGAAATACCATTGCATAAATACAATGTACCAACCTTTTCGTCTTTTGCTATTACCAGGGCTCCTTTGGTGACCTTCCAAGATTTATCTGTGAAAGTTGTCACACAACCTTCACTTCCTAATTGCCCTGTTGAAATCGAATTTTTCTTTAGAGATAGAACATGCCTTACCTCCTTTAGTAGCCATTGGTTTCCATTCTACTGTTTTACAAGAACCTTACCCATTCCAACAATTTTACAGGGTTTATCATCACCCAAACGGACTTGTCTAAAATCTCCTTGAACATAGTCATGAAAGTATTTCTTATCACGTGTGGCATGGAATGAGGCCCTTGAATCTACCACACAGGAATCAGTAATATTTTTGAAAGAAAGAATCAAAACATCTTGTAACACCTCACCTGTCACATTTGCTTCATGATTGTTTTCTTGTTGTGCATCTCCTTCTTTTCCCTTCCGAGATCTATAGTGTTTCTTTAGGTATCCTTTCTTTCCACATTTCCAACACGCTATCCTTGATCTGGACTTGGATTTACCTTTCCTTGATTTATTGTGATATCCTGAGCTCTTTCCTCTTTCCATTTTTCTTCCCCTAGACTCTGCACTCAATGCATTACCCGATGTCTCACCAGAGCTTTTCCATCGCATTTCCTCACTAAGGATAGCACCGACAACATCATCAAACTTTAAAGTACTAGATCAAAAAACAGAGTTACTAATGGCCTTTACTAAACCATTCCAACTTTCTGCTAATGAGTATAAGAATAATAGAGCTCTAACTTCATCATAAAATTTTAGCCCTACAAAACATAACTGACTTGTAACAGTATTAAAATCATTTAAATGGTCTGCAACGGATCCACCTTTCAACATCTTCATATTAAATAATTGTTTTATAAGAAATACCTTGTTTGAGGCCGAGGGTTTTTCATATAGTTTCTCCAATGCCTTAATCAAACCATCTGTCGTTGTTTCCTTCGAAATGTTGAAGGCAACCAATGCTGCGAGGCACAACCGTACTATTCCAAGTGCCTTTCTATCAAGAAGGTTCCATTCTTCATCTGTCATACTCGTCGGAATCTTTGTTTTTCTGCCCAATGGTAGGTATAGATCTTTCTGATACAGATAATCTTCCATCTGGATCTTCCACAGAGAGACGTTTTTGCTATTAAATTTCTCAACTCTAAACTTACCATCTTCTGCCATTGCTCCCACTCGAACGAGGAACCCTTCTTTCCTACGATTTTATCAGCCAAATATGCCTTCGACTCTGATACCAATTGTTAGAAAATTATATATTACGGATCAATGGAACACATAAAATATTGCAGAAATATAAAGACAGAAAACACATAAAACGAGAGACACAAATATACTTGGTTCACCCAGTTTGGGCTATGTCCACCCCGAACAACCAATCCTTCCTTTCTATTATCGAGCAAAATGAAGAGATACAATCTACAGTAGATCCGCTGTAATATCCTCTATTTTCTCTCATAGTCTCACCTCACCACTTCTCACTCGGAGAATACACATATATTACACAGACTCAATACAATGCCCTCATACAAAGAGAGGGGTTGCTTTCTAGGTCAAAAAAACCCTAAACTAAACATAAGTTCTACTGTCAAATCATCCGCCTAATGAACGGCCTAGATTGATTAGAAATTACTATACGTTTACAAAGCAATTTTATATCTGTTTTTAGCTTCGGGGGCACTACCCCCGAACCCCCGTTGGCCCGTGGACCCCCCAGCTAGGGGAGATCGCCCCCCCCGGGACCCCCGCGGGGGGGACAAGTCTCCCCCGCGTGGAAGGGTGTACAAACTTCCTGGGGTATACATCCGGCTGAAACAAAGACCTCTAAAAAATCATGCTTCATACTCAACAAGCTGAATGTTGGGTAATACATCCTAGTGTGGGTGTTCGTTTGATTATTAATGACTAAATAAATTGGCAAACGCAATGGATAAGGCTTTGGAAAGGGAAAATGATATTTTTGGCACAATTATTTATGAAAATAATGGAGATTAGGAGAAAATGGAGGTGAAAGGTCACAGGTTGCATGTGAGGACAAAAATGAAGGAAAATAATGGAAAATGAAGAAAATATAAGCCTCATTCTGAAAAAAGGCTTCTAAGGATCAGTTGGTAACCTTTTTTCAGTTTAGAATTGGAGCTCTCTCATACTCTTGGACATTTAGAGTTTTCTTGGAGCACTCTTGAAGAGTGTGGCATACTTGGATTTTTGGAGCAAGAAGGCTATGGAAGAGTAGGAAAGCATAAGAGGACATCAGGATCAACAACTATAATGGTGTTTGCTTGCAGGTACCAAGTTTCATGTATGCATTCCTCACTAGTTTTGGCATATGCATGTGGTTTGTTGGTCATGATCTGTCACTTGCATGGAGGATTTCGTGGATCAATAGTGAATTGCCTAGTCTTTCCATTTCCTAGATAGCCATAAAGATTGTGGGTGTATTTCCTTATTTGTTTTGGTTAGTTCTCATGCTTCTTTAGCTTGGGTTGAGTTATTAGTTCCTAGAAGTCTTGGTTGGATAAACGCTCTGGAATCCCTGTAACAGCTTGGGTTGAGTTACTAGTATTGGAAGCCTTCGCTGGAAAAACACTCTGGAAGCCCTGGTTGGAGAAATGATTTAGAACCCTGACAATAGTTGTGGGTTGAGTTACTAGTCATAGAAGCCTTAGTTGGAACAAATGATCTCGACGCCTTGGAAGGCTTGGATGGAGAGAAATATGACAATGGTTTTGGTGATGTCTGACAGTGAGGTGGAATCATTGTTTGATGGGTTGAGGTGGATGGCCTCTAGAAGCCATCGATGGTTTTGGATTGATGTGTTCTATGATATCCCACATTCATGCTTGGAATATGGCATGGGGGTGAATGGCTGAAGAGAGATTTGGCTCAGCCATTCTATGGTCCGGCGGAATGGGGAAGTCCCATCACAGATTTGGATTTTGCATCATCAATATGAGATTATTTATCCTTCTATTTCTATGAGTATTATACTAGTTTATATGTGGATCATATGTTTGTGATTTCATTGGTATTTATGTTGTTATTATGATGGTTATATATATTATATATATATATATATATATATATATATATATATATGATGACAAAAGTATGTATGGCTCTCATCATGTTTTTACTGGTAAATGAATGAACAATGTATCTATGACCTAATGGATGAAATGGAAGTTGATGTGTTGAGACATCAATGATTCTTAGTGATTCTCAGTTAAGTATGAGACTCTTATGCTAAGATCTGTTAATTACACTTGTAGATTACATCTTCGTGATATGTTTGATGAAATTTTTGTCATGGTTAGTAGGGGTCCAATCAAGGTCTTATTCAAGTGTTTGCATTTGTACTTTCATTTCTCTATTATTTTAATATTCTGAAGATGTCATTCAATTTTGGGCAATGCTTTAGGTCTGGGCCTAAAAAGGTGGTTCAAATCTCGGGGACTCTAGCACAACACTATGCAAAATAGTCTTTGGACATTCTTATAGGCCTGTGAGAGCATCCAAAGGTCCCCAGATGCTGGCATGCCCATAACATGAGAGCGTCCAAGAGTCAAGTGGTCCAAAATCTCAGTGAGACCCAGGGGTTGGTTAGTAGAAAGCTTGGATTTGTTTTTGAGGGTCATAATGCTCATCTTGAATGTCTCTATGGTATGTTTCCATCGCTTCCACTTCCTTAACATGACTTAGGAGGTCAAATCATATCATAGTGTCCTCTCGTCACATGTTTAGCCCGACTAGCCAATTACTTGGGTAGATGTGGCAGGAGTGTGTCACACTCTCTCCTCCAATTCTATCTCTTTATCCCTATATGTATTCTTATATGTCTATTTTTCTTCCCACCTCCCTCTCTCTCTTTTTCCCTATCTCTTCCTCCCTTTATATCTCTCCTCTCCCCCCCACACCCTCACTTTATCTCTCTCTACATATTTATCTATATTCCCCTCTCTCCATCCATCTCCCCCCCCTTCTCTTTCACTCTTTCTCTCCACCTATTTCTCTCTGTTATTCCCTCTCTATATCTCTCTTCTTCCCTCTATCTCTTTCTCCCAAGTTCCGCTCTCTATCTCTCAATTTCCATTCACATATTTCTTTGCCTCTCTATATCTCTCCTTCCCTCTCTTAAACTATCCCCCTTCTCTCTCCTTTTTTCTTTTCCCCACGCTCACTCACTCTCTCCTTATCCCCCCCATTACTCTCTCTCTCTCTCATGCGCTCTCTTTATATCTCTCATATTTCCTCTCTCTGCCCTCTTTCCACCTAAAGCTTCTTCTCTCCCTCTCCCTATTCTTCCCTCTTTGTCTCCCCTCTATATCGGTCTCTTTATCCCTCCCTCTTTCTCCATCTTCCCCACTCTCTCACTATCACTATTCCTCTATCCCTCATCACATACTTTATCTTCGCCTCTTCCTCTCTCTCTCTCTCTCTCTTCTCCTCCCTCTCTCTCCCCCATTTATCTCTATCTCTTTCCCACTCTTTCTTCTTATTTGTGTCTATTTCTCACAACTCCTTTCTCTCTCTTTCAATATTTCTCTCTCTCTAATCCGATTTGACTTAACTCCTAGATTTAACCAAGATCTTTTGCTTCTGTGATGTTGTTAGAATTGCATTTAAAAGAGCATAAAGGAACATATATGTATGCTATAAAGAATAAGGAATATGAAAATAACAAGCAACATAAAACACAAGGCGTTGATAACGGAGTTTGTCCAGGAGGGACTAAGTCTTGGGCCTCATTGTCAAAATGGTGTAGGTCGATGCATTAAGTGCTGGAAAGGGTGATGATATACATGCATGTGTATTCTCTATCATACAATGAATATGCCCTCACGCAGAAGTGGCTCCAAGAGATGTTCCCCTGCAGGAACTCTCATTCAAAAAGGACTCCTATCAACATGATATAATTTCATGTATGTTAATGACGAGCATCCCGTCAACATGGCATCAAAGGGATCTCAATTTAAACATACATGGTGAAACATGATTATCCCATCAACATGATGACAAAGGGATCTCAATCAAAAAATGACAGTACGTCTCACATCAAGAACAAAAAAAGATCCCACATCAAACATCAAATAGGGATCTATACAACACAATGCATCTCAAGCAAAGAGATAAAGAAGTACATGATCACATTGCATATACCTCACATCAAGGAGTTATTTGAAGAAGAGGATGATAAATTGTTGGATCTAGCTGTACCATCAATCTCGTGGCGTCAAATATCATGAAAATGACTACTTGAACATTGAATTCTGACACCTGCACTCATTCATTTGATCATTTGAATGAAATGATCAAATGGAAAATTTGATTACACCATTAGATTCGTGGCATTGAATAGTGTAAAATAGACTATTAAATTTTTTAATTCTGACAAAGTGAAAATCTAGGTCTATAAGAATCTTTTAGATTCCCCCTAGATTCCTCAAAGATTCCCTCCTCCGGGTCATCTTAAGATCTATTGCTCAGATCAAAATTATTTCTGCGCCATTGAGATCCTATTAGACACACATGGGTAGCGAGAACAATATGAAAGATAATCAGGAGAATACAAATTTTATTAACAAATGATTTACATTTACAGTACAATATGTGACCGTTGGGTTTCACGTCCCAAGGTCTCTTGGACTCCTTTTTTCCATTCAGCTTCCACACTAACCCATTGAGGATTAGGTGTCCAACATTCCCCCCCTTAATCTGAAGGGTTATGTATGAGTCCAAGAAGAGAGCTGTAATACAAAATGTGCAAATATGCATGGCAGCACTAGGCTGAATGTGCTCTCTGAAATGTTGGTATAAAGGGCGGTGATTTAAGGATGACCACCAACACTGGAACGCTTAGTGCAGTTCCCGGAACTCTTCCAAAACTAGCAAGAGGTTGAAGTCTTCTACTAGAGGAAGTGATCCTATTGATTTGAAGAGGGAAACCTTCAACCAATAGAGGGAGGTCTCACCCCGCAGAAAAGGGAGAACTTCAACCTGAAAAGGGAAGTCTCAACCTGTGATGGTTTAAGGATGACCAACAACTCTGGAATTCTTAATGCAATTCCTAGAACTCTTCCAAAACTGGCAAGAAGCTGGATTCTTCTGCTAGAGGAAGTGTTCTCAATTTTGTTCCTGGAATTCTTCTGAAACTTGCAAGAAGCTAAAGTCTTCTGCTAGAGGAAGTGTCCAAGATTACCAACTGAAGGCATGTTCATAGGCATCTTTGTCTCTGGCTACAACTCTGAAACTGATGTGGCAGGTTGTGGCTCAGGCTCGCTTGATGTGGCTTTGAAGCTTGTAGATGACCATCATTTCCCCCCCTGTTAGATACAAGGTGAGAGGATGGAGAAAACTCAACTGCAAGACTGTTCAATACTCTAGAACAAGTTCTCACATGTGTTTGGAATATCTTCTTGGCTGTTGATGCCCATTGCCAAGAAGCGATCCATCCAAGATGAATCTTTGTTCTCGCAGGACATTTGTTTTTGAAGCATCTGTGTGAAGAATGACTGGTTTTATGACAATGCTTACATGGATGAAGATAAAAATAGTGATCTTTCAAATGGCCAACTCGATCACAGTGTTGGCATTTCACAATCTGTTGTTGCTGTTGTGGTAGAAGAGGAGTACAATTTGGAACAGCTGGAGGTGAACTGTCATGAGGAGCAGGTGAACTGTCATGAAAAAATCCAGCACTCTGAAACTGAATGGGCTTGGCATAGTCTGGAATATGAAAGGACAAGTTCTTATCATATCCAAGACCGGTTATGTGCTTGTTGTGGACAAGTTGTTCCCAAGGTCTGATGATGGGCTTGGGAAGTGCAGACTGAGTTTCTGCATCTACATGGACAACTGCTGCTTTATGGGGTACTAAATCAATGAACTGTAAAATTATTGACTTGCTGTTTATAGGAGTCTGTTTCATTGTTCTGAACAGAAACAGGTTCAGAATGATGATTCCTCTGTTTTAATTCTTCTTGCTGTAGCTAAGATTCAAGCTGCAAAAAATCAATCTTTTCCTTTGCATTTTGTAGACATGTTTGAATTTCTGAGAGAGATCCTATGATGATTTGTAATGTGTCATCAATAGTAGATTGTATAAAAGTTTTCATGAACTCTAATACTTCACTGATTCTGGCCATTTTTCTTCAATATCAGATTTACACCTTAAAACCTAATCACAATTATTACTTAATGCAGAAAAGTAATATACACTTACAGTAAACAACAATATCTTGTATAAATGTGCAACAAATGAATCAGGGAATCAATGCATATATATGTAGACAAAAACTATAATGGGTTTTAAATACAATGCCACAATTGGGGCAACAACAACTGCAAACTTGCTTGGATCCTTCAAGTACTCTTTAAAAAATAATGGCTATCAAAACTTCAATAATTATAACACCATGTCATGGGCATTGGAATGAATCTCTAGCATGCTGAAACAGCAGTGATAGACCTCCTTACATGTCCAAATACTTAGCAAAATGTATAGTGCTGATCATATATACCATAACATTTTACCATGACCTTTCAAGAGCCTTCCAACTATGCAGAGTTTCAAGAAAACCTCCAGGAGATTAGAGAATACTCGCCCCTGCTTTAGATATATATGCAGCCAATTATTAAGGAGATTTGACTCTTTGACAGTAATAAAATATGCCCACAAAGGACAACGCAAACACAAACTGATAGAACTTGATTTGAAGATGCTTTTAAAACATTTGATTTTAATAATATATCGGTCTGCAACGTATATTATTTTTCATATAATACCAAAAAGTCTTCTAACAAACAGAGAGCATACAATGTCTAGTACCACAATCCAAAAAAAATTGTTAAGACACCATATTCACCATACTATTGCATATATGCCACTTTTTCACTGCAAATTTTACATCAGAGGCAACACTCCAGGGACCGAGAATCACTACAACATATTATCAATACAGCCCTCAAAAGTTCAACAGACTTTCCAACAAATATATACCACTTCTTGCATCAAAGATGAAATAATTGATGCCTATGACCAAAATACATCGACTTTCAGTGTCGTTGCTTAACACTTCTCAATCTACGCTATCGAATTTAGATTTATTACATCAACCGACAATCTTTTATCAATCCTACAAACACTGTATGTCATGTACTCCGTTTCCAGACTTTGTCCATCCACCGATATTCAGTTGTAGCAATCATGCAAACATAGCAAAAAACCCCGATTTCTGAACATAATAGAACTGAGTTTTCATAACTTCTGAATCAATTTAACTCACCTCTGTCAAGTACAATTATTCTTACCAACGCTTGAAATGTCATTCCGTCTGCATTCCAGAGAAATTCTACTCTGCAAGACAATTCATGAAAACACCCACAGATTTCTGCAATTTCATATTACTTCAATTCACTGCATAATGCTCACAAACAGAAATCGACCCAACAAATCCTTTCTTCCTGTTATGAAATTCAATTGCACAAAAATTGATTTATTAACCTCAACAACGCTGTCATTTAGTTTAATTGTGATTGCCCATTTCATGCAATTCAACCAGCCTCAAATGCCTTTCCTCAACATGTGCAAACAAAGTCGATATGAATCGATACTCATTTATAAGCAGAGCTTACAATCTTTTAATACAAATATCGCTCATCATCCAAAAAAACAAAACATACTTCGATTACAAAATTCCTCTCATAGGCACACACAACAAATTTTATGAATTGAAATCAATTAATTTCAATGTCTTTTCGGTGACTTCACTTGGCTTCGTTGCTTTTGGTGAAACCAACTACTCGGCACAAGGAAGGACTCACTTTATCTCTCAAGCACCAACCCAGAGAATGAGTTCCCGAAACCATCTACGCATTTCAAGAACATCTACGCATTTCAAGAGCATGAGGTTAGAATCCATGCGACAAACAATGATCTTCTAGCAACCACAATAAACACTATATACAAAATGTATTAAAGTCATCCAAACGCAATTGATATACTATTGATCATTGGAAGGCATGAATAGAGTTCTATTGCGCTAAAGATCTTCACCAAACATAATGCTTTAAGAGTATCAAACGCTATTCATAAAATGTGAATAGAATTCCGCTTTAGGTAGCGTTCACCGTGTCTCAAAATTAGTGTTCACGGAGCAAAAACCCACAGGTCATATCAACAGCAGCGTTAAACAACGTTCAAAACTCCAAAATGTTCAACACACAGCCACAATTTTCAATTTAATCGTGGAGTATTCAAATAATTTTAATATTACTGTATTATTCAGACCTCGATCAAGGCAAAAGTAGAAGAATCAATTCGGAATGTGATACCAAACTCTGGCCTAGAACAGGTCTCAATTCTCCAGAGAGCGCTTCCGCTACCACAACAGCTGCAAAACTTTGGAATAGAACGAGTCTCGGTTCGCCAGAGAGCACTTCCGCTACCACAACAGCTGCAAAACTTTGGAATAGAATAGGTCTCGGTTCGTCAGAGAGCGCTTCCGCTACCCCATAGCTAGCACCACGCTTCTGCTTCGCTAGAGAAGTGTCCACAACTCCACAATTCAATCCTGCATGGAGGCACTAGCTCACCAGAATTCGGCAGTTCGAACCAGCTCAGAGTTTCACGTCGGGTTCACCAAGGATGAAGATATGTAGCGCTCAACAGATGGAGCACCAAGCCGAGGAAGGGCTCACGGCTTATAAAAATGGCAGTCACAAGTTATACGAAGTTATTTGATATAACATCACAATACATGCATTCCGCAGACAGAGACAACATGAGACCGTCAACAATAGTCTATGGACATACTTCCACATGAAAGTGAGGTGGGAGTCCTTGGTTCTGCTCGAAGGAACCTACAGCGAGTGGGAGATGTTGGGGATCCGCACAATCATAGTATGCAATGATACCATGTCAGGCACAGTTACCATGTCAGAGACGTTTATGAATCAGTGAGTGAACTGAACAGTCAGACAGGACAGAGTAATCAGGTGAATGCAATTCATGCAATTGAGGCGCAGATGCAATAACGCTCATTTTTTTTGTTTATGAATCAGTCAAGCAGAGGGACCAAAGAGCGTAGAGAGGTCAATTATGCGTAGAATAATATCAGAGAATAATAAAGAATCACAAGTGAATAATAGACAGAGAGGAGCGTTTTGTATGCAGAGAGCAGCGTTCAGGCCAGTGGAAGCGTCAGAGCATGAGGTATGTCAGAATTTTCTATTTGGGGAATTGTGCGCAGAGAATGCAGCTAAAATACGGCTGATAAAACATTCAATGAAATGCAGAACTGACTAGCACAGAAATTCCATAAAAAAAATGGCTCAAAATAATTATGCAGGCAGGAATACGCCTACTCTGATACCATGTTAGACACACATGGGCAGCAAGAACAATATGAAAGATAATCAGGAGAGTACAAATTTTATTAACAAATTATTTACATTTATAGTACAATATGTGACCGTTGGGTTTCACATCCCAAGGTCTCTTTGACTCCTTTTGTCCATTCGGATTCCACACTAACCCATTGAAGATTAGGTGTCCAACAGATCCTTGCAAAATTCTGAGAAGAATGAGTATGAAGTCGACTGCATTTTGACTTTGGGAAAATTCAGCGTCCAAAGAATTTGGAAGATTCTTTCAAGATTCTTGAATATTCTGCTCCGTTGGGAATCTACAAATCTTCTAGTCAAAAGGTAAATCCAACCTCGCCACTGTGTTCCCTGCAAAATTCTGAGAAAAATGTCCGTGAACTTGATTACATTCTGATAAAAATAAATTTTACCTCCCCGGAAAATCTTTGGGCATCAAAGAATATTTTATCTCGAAATACGTGCTATCATGGTTCTCCCTCAACGCTACCAATCATAATTCTCTTTTACGGAATTCCGTTCGCAGCACCTCTGTGCCGTTGGCTTTCTCCAGTTCGATGCTTCGTTATTCTCTTGTTTCGTTCTACCCTTCCTTGTGTAAATGAAAAAGAAAGTTTGTATAGAATTTGTGGGTGTAGCTTACAAGAACTGAGTTTGTGGCTTATTGATGACAGAGGAATTTAGGAGGATGGAGGTTGTGGTTTCAAACCCTCGTCTTTCCCAAATGGCACATTAAAGCTTTAATGGTAACGGTTATCTCAATGGTCATATTTATGGTTGAGCTCCTAACCATGGCTTAACACTATCCACGACATATTTGTTGATTCAAAGATGACATGTGTTTGTTTTTTAATCACCTTAACCATGGCTTAACACTACCCATTACATATTTGTTGATTCAACACTACCCATGACATATTTGTGGATTCAAAGATGGCATGTATTTGTTTTAATAACCTTTTTTACCATATGGCATACGTTTAACAACTAACACACCATATATTCGTTGGACTTTTAATATTTGTCTTATGTGGATTGATTTTGTTATAGTTATATTAATAACTATGTTTTTTTTTATATGAGATATTTTAATATTATGTTTTTTTTTTTTTGCCAGAGTAAAGAGACTAATGATGGAATACTATATGTTAGTGGTTGATGTGTTGCTATGTGAGTCTTACTTGTTCACTGGGATGCCATGTGGCACACTGTGGGCCCCCATTTTCTCCTGTCATGTCAATCTTTAAAAAGTTTTAGCTCCCTCATATGAGTTTGGATTTGAGTGTCGTTCGCACTGCCAGAATCAGGGCAACCAACACTTCGATCTGATATTGGTTTGGAAGCAATACCACTTTAAATTTTAACATTTTTTAGTCTTCTTAGACTTCTGCTTGTAGGGTCCTCTTGAATATCTACCTATGTCTGGAACCACCACTATTATATTTTGATGCTTTCACAATTTGCTTTGAATAAAAGATTATGTGTTCAAACATATTATATTTTGGCTATGCTTTGAATGTCCAAACATATTATATGATGTAACATGCAAATTGGTATAATGTGAAAAGCGAAAGGGTGGTTCCACTATTATATTTTGACGATTTCACAATTTGCTTTGAATAAAAGATTATGTGTTCAAACATATTATCTTTTGGCTTTGCTTTGAATGAAAGGTTGTGTTCAAACCTATTATATGATGTAACATGCAAATTGGTATGAAAAGCGAAAGGGATGACAAAGGATAAATATTCTATTAAACAATATATATTAAAATTATAATTTTAAATGAACAAGGTTAATATCTTAATAATTTTAAATCTTAATGTTAATTTCAACTCACTTGCATTTTTAGAATTTTCTTGTCGTCAACATACTTGTATTTTCAGATTTTTGTTTACTAGGATTCCAATTTTCTCAACGTTTCCACCTTTCGTGGTGCTGGTCATTTCAACTATTTGACCTCGATTTCGCTAAACAATGATGGTTGAATATGCAGCATCAAGGGCACTGGAATCGAAGGATGAGAAGAAAAATATGAAAATACGAACAATTTGAGGTTGGGAAAATGTCATGGCAAAATTCAATGAGTGAAAATTGCGCAGATGTTGTTGGAATATTTCTAAACTCAATAGCAAAACTAATTGTTGAGCAGAGAAGTTTATCACAAATGATCATCTTAGTAATTGTGGCTATTGTGTGTCCAACCAACAACTATCATCCCATTGAATAAAAATAATAAAAATATATTTTAAAATATTTAAAATTTTAAATGCAAAAGAAACTTTAAAAAAGAAATTGTAACTATCATTTTTTTCCAATACAAAAATTGTAAACCTTCTATAGAATTCTCCGTGGAATGGATGCTTCTATAAATCCAGTCTACCCTGGTTGCCTCAAAGGATAGATTTCTCTGTGGAGTGGATGCTTCTATAGATCTAGTCTACCCTGGTTGCCTCAAAGGAGATTTGTAAGTTGTTTGGGAGCATTGTGCCCT
Organism: Pinus taeda; assembly: GCA_000404065.3. Taxonomy (NCBI): domain Eukaryota; kingdom Viridiplantae; phylum Streptophyta; class Pinopsida; order Pinales; family Pinaceae; genus Pinus; species Pinus taeda. The sequence continues at coordinate 73,733 of APFE030825350.1, read as the reverse complement.
TTGCTGAGGAGAGGAACTGAGAGGTTTGTAGCAACGGGTGTTTTGAAGTTCGATTGGATACATAGAACCGCGCTCATTGTCAATTTCAATTGATTTCATAAATCAAAATTATGTACGGTATTAAAATTAGCGTATTATGTTTACTATATAAATTAAACTTGGTAATTATGATTATAATGTAAATTTTGGTTCAGTTTATATCTTAGAAAAAAGATATAAAAATTATACATATATCTATATATATAAAAGCGAAAAAGATTAAATATATGGGAGTGTAAATATTTTATTTAAATTTTATATTTTATTAGATCATGGTTAAAATAGATTTACATTAATTTTATCTCATTATTATTTGTTAAATTTTCGAAATATTTGAAAATATACAATCAAATTATGCTTAAATTTTCAACCTTTTCCCCTTAGAATCCAAGGCCATCAGTGCATAACAATTCAGAGCATTGTTGAACAACCATTTCTATTGTAAAAAAATAATGACGGGTGATTTCATGACTATTGTATCAACGTGTATTGGGAATGAATGGCCAAGGGAAGCAGTGAGAGTCGTTTATGTTGATTTGACCACTGAAAGTCTAAGAAGTCCCATCCAGAGTCATAGAGTTTAATATATGAATTTGTTAAATCTAAGAATTTTGTGATCTATATTGTAAATAAATGTCTTTCAGATTAATCGCATTATTAGGATTTTGTCGACATTTCAAACCATCTAATGTGGTTCATCCTCATGACAAGGATTTTATTTATGGAATGAAATCATACATATTGTTTGATTAACCATTATTAATCAATAATTATGGTTTGAAGTTGAAAAACAAGGACGTTATCGATTTTTTATAAGTTGCACTGAACGCCATGAAGCCTCCTACATTGTCAGGGCCAAGAGTTGACGCGCGCGTTGATCTGTAGACTGTCGTGGATATTCCACTGCATGGTTTGTCACAACAGATCTGATAATATTATATTAAAAATATGACATTCTATACTATTACGGTGTTATTTAGTTTCTAGAGTTGTAAAATTAACTGTAATTGGTGCGTGCATGTAAAAGTAAATCAAGCAGAAAACTAGAGAACAAAAAATAAGCTCACACACACATAATACACAAGATATGCTCACTAGGAAACCCTTTAAGGAGAAAACCCAGCTGGAAGGTGAGATCACTTCGCTCTCTTTATTTGTCTGGAAATATGGCTGCAGATACAAAGAAGTAATGTTTGTAGCCCGTGGGCTGCTACAGTGCATAGATCCTCTCTGTGTTCTCTACCTCCTATCTCTCCTGGCTATAGTTTCTCAACTATGGAACAAAATGCTCTCGAAAGAATGGAATGCCTCTTCCTTCTAGTTTCTCAGTTATAACACAGTCTGATAACCTACTAGTGGTTAATTTTGACTGCATCAACTCTTAAATAGAGTTACAAAATAGACTCTTCTAGAGTCTTTTACATCACAAACATGTGGCTACCCCATTTTCCATGAATTATGGGGGTTGATGCGGCATCCTCTCAAACTATAGGTGTGAAAATAGGAAGGTCAAAATTTGAGTGACATAACTTTTGCATACGGACTCCAATTGACGCAATTATTGCATCGTTGGAAAGGGTTTTGTGTGTAGAATTGCATGAAACTGTCGTTTGATGCCTCAAAATGCTCTCGGAAGGTTCCAGGCCTCGTTTCTCTAAATTGAGTCATGTCAGTAAAAATGATTTCGTGAGTTGATTCCTCTGTTTTTTCCACTCCAAGTGCATCGAGATGGATGGCAAACAATATAATGATCCAATTTGGATCACATCTCCCCATTTTGGGAGGCTTTTGGTCCCCAAAATATTTTATTGAATGAGGTGAGGAAAGTTTTACTCTACCTTCTCTTTGGTGTACCATTCAGTTTTTCCTAGAAGTTGTCCCTTCAACCCAATCTGCCAAAGGTCTTGTTGCCCTTGTCTTGTAGTTCTGGATCTCTTCTGCAAAATTGTATCTTTTGTCAAATCTGCGTGAACATCTAGTGCCAAATTCTCCAAATAAGGAAGGACTTGTTCCTCTTCCTGATCTAGCATGGAAGGCTCATAGAGTTTCAAATTATCTACATTTACAACTGAGTAAATGTGCATATATGGTAGTAAATTGATTCAATAGGCATTATCACCCACCTTTTCTAGTATCTCAAAGGGACCATACCTTATAAACTTGATTTTCTTACAAAGCCCGTGAAGCCTCTCCTTGTTCAACTGTAGCCATACTTTGTCTCCCACCTTGAATGATTTCTCTGTTCTGTGTCGATCATTCCTGGTCTTATACTTCAGCTATGACTTTTGTAGTGTTTCTTGTACTTGTAGATGGATATGCCTGATCTTCTCTATAAAATTTTCAGCTCTCAACATCTCATGTAAGGTCTTCCTTCACCCCTCCTTGTTGCCTATATGCAATATCCAAAAGTGAAGGTGGCAAATATCCAAAACTAGCTTCAAATGGGGAATTTCATGTAGAAGTGCAGACTGCTATGTTATAAGAGTGTTGTATATAAACCAAATTTTCATTCGAGGTCTTCGGATGCTTCTGGTTGTAACCCCTCAAAAGTTGAACCAAAGTATTGTTGACTACTTCTTTCTACCCATCTGTCTATGGATGGAATGTTGTAGATCTCTTCAACTTTGTGCCCATCTTCTCCCACAATGTAGTCAAGAATGCACTAAGAAATCTTGTATCCCTATCTGAAATGATGCTCCTTGGTATCCCAAAGTGTACCCAAACCTATCCAAAGGACAATTTTGTTGCTTCTTATTCACCTATGGTATTTTTATAGGGCATCAAAACACACATCTTGCTGAACCTGTCAACTACCATGAACAGGTAGTCGTGTCCCTTCCTGGTTGTTGGTAAACCTCCCACAAAGTCCATGGAAATTCTTTCCCAAGGACAAGTCGGTACAGGTAAGGGATGATACAGACCCTGTTTCATGTTGCTAGGCTTACTGGTACAACAAAGCATACATCCTCTTATGAACCTAGCTACCTATTGTTGCATATTGGGCCAATACACATACCTGTGCAAGTTAGCCACGGTCTTCCCTACACCAAAGCACCTTGCAACCTTAGAGGTGTGAGACTCTCTAATCAATTTCAAACGCTCACATTTAGGAACACATAACTTATCAAACTTTTAGATTAACCCATCCTTAAGATGGTAGTCAACGGTGTTGTCGCCATCATGTACATGAATCCGACTTTACAACTATTGATACACCTCCTTGAAGTCCTCAGCTTCTGAATATGCCTCCATGTATGCATTATGGGTGAATGGCTCCATGTGCATAAGAGTCCCCAAAGCTATAATATTTGATGTGGGTGGCCTTGAAATCATATCGACCAACTTGTTTGTGCTTCCCTTTTTATACTTGATCACCAAATGAAACTGTTGTAAAAACCCCATCAACTTGCAGTGCCTCACCTGTTGTAGCTTATTCTGGGCTTGCAAGTACTGTAATGGCTGGTGATCTATGTGAATTATTGTCTTCTTTCCCATCAGATATTGCTTCTCTTCACATCTTGCACCATGGCATAGATCTCCTTATCCTAGGTAGGGTATTTAAGAACCACCCCATGTAATACTTTAGAATGGTAAAAAATGAGTCTTCCTCCTTGCATCAAGAGAGCTCCCATAACATACCCACTCGCATTTGTCTCCACTTCAAAGATTTGTTGCAATTTTGGTAATTCCATAATTGGTGCTTCACTGATATTCTTCGTTAACTCATCGAAATCCTTCTGCTACCCTTTTCCCTACTAGAAACTCTTGCCACTTGTTGTTATGGCATGGAGCGTTGCTGCTACCGCTAAAAACAAGGCTATGAATTTCCTCAAGTACTATGCTGCTCCAATGAAACTCCTAACCTTAGTGACATTAGTAGGCACCATCCATTTCATAACGGCCTCCATCTTGGAAGGATCTATATTCAATTCTCCTCCACCAATCACATATCCCAAATACACCAAGGACTACTACACAAACTCACACTTCTTGAGATTTTCTAGTAGTTGGTTCTTCTTCAATGTTTCTAGCACGTGTGTCAAATGTGAAATATTCTCCTCCCAAGTAACACTATATACCAATATATCATCCAAATAGAAAATACCAAATGAATCTATAAAAGGGTGCAGTACATCATTCATTAATCTCATAAATGTAGCTGGTGCATTACATAGGCCAAATGGAATAACTATCCACTCATAGAAATATTACCTGGTTTGGAAGGCGGTCTACCATGTATCTTCTTCTTTGACTCAAACTTGGTGATATCCAGAATTCAAGTCCAGATTGGTGAAATAATTTTCTTGCTGCCACTGATCTAACAGATCATCTACCCTAGGCAAGGGGTATCTATTCTTGAGTGATTTTATTCAATGCCTTGTAATATATACACATCCTCCAAGTCCCATCTTTCTTTGGCACCATGATGATGGGCGACCCACATGGTGATGTACTCGGTCGAATGACACCCTGTTCCAATAGCTTCTGCAACTATTTCTTCACCTCACTTCTATAACAAACTACCTTTATAGCCTAATATTTGGCAATGGGGAGTCTAGAAATACCGGGATCTCATGCTCCACTTCTATCTTAGGGGTTAGCCCTTTAGGATCTCGTAATGCATCCTTGTATGCTTCTAATGACTCCTCCAATTGTTGTTTTTGTTTCTTAGTACACCCCTGTGGGATGCCTTGCCTCTTATTGACTCCTCTACAAACTGATTTTATCTTTAAAACAATAAAATATATTTCTTGTTGGAACTGATCAATCTTGCCTTGGTGGGCACTTACTAATGAAATTTTCAACTTGACTTTGTGCACGTTGATGATGAAAGATTTTCCATCCTTGATGAGTTGTTACTGGTTAGCTCTCCTCATGAATATTGCATCACACATGTACATGTATGGAATCTCAAACATGACTCCACATACATCAAGGGGAACCACATCCAGATCTACTTCATCAATAAAATCAACATGGATAGCAAATCTAATTTTGCATTATTTTTTTACCTTCAACTCCGCATCCTTATGTATCGATCCCAATGGATATGGGTTTGGGTGATCACGAACTTCCAACCCCAACTTCTTGACCAGATCTGTTGCAATGAGATTCGCCTGCGATCTTAAGTCAAACAGAGCATCAATATTCATTTTCTTAACATGAATCTTTACATTAAAGAGTTTGGTCATTTCTTTCTCTTCATGTTGTTGAAGACTACTCAGATTCACCTCCTTCTGCATTGATTTATAGATGATCTTCTCATCCAGGTCCGAGCTGCTTTCAATTTGTTTGCTCGAATCAGTGTCCATGAGATTCTTCTTCTTATTGTCTTTCTTCTTGTTCTTCAGATTTAGCTCTGGATGCAACTTCCAACACTTCTCTGTATGGCCATCAATGTTGCAGTGGTTGCAGTGGTTGCTAGGATATTTGCAATGGTGTGTTGTGGCCATTGTCTTTTTATCTTTTCCCCCCTTTTGCTTCTTCTTCCCCTCCTTAGAAGAGTCTTGTTGCTCATTTTTCTTCAATCCACTTGATTGCGTTATTTCAAGCCTATGTTCTCTTGTTACTGTGCCTATACACAAGCCTTGTCCATTGTTTTGGGCTTGAACAACATCACTTTCTCATGCAGATGGCAGTGCAGACCCCCCAAATTCTTAAGGAGTACGTCTGGGTTATTTGGAGAGATATCAACATTATATTCATCTTTGTGAATTATGTGGTGTACTCCTCCATGCTTTGGCCCGACTTTTGGCTGAAGTAATGACACCGGATCCACTGGTCTTCCACTTACCAAATGGGATAAAACAATGACTTAATGAGGGTTTTTAAATCCTCCCACTTAGTCACTAGAGGTTCTTCCTCCAACCTTAGGGTTTTCCATGTGGCCCTCCCACTAAGTCAATGCATGGCCCTCGAATTTCAGTCGTGTGAATGAGATCTTCTGCCCTTCCTCGATCTGATGGGCACTGAAATAAACTTCCAGTTGTGCAACCAATGGTTTAGCTTTAGAGTGTCGATCTCATCATGGTATGGTTTGATATCTGCTTTTTTGTCCACTTTAAACAAGGATTGGTTCACGACACTCGAATTGGGTTGATCTTTTCCAAGTTCTTTCTTCAGCTAGGTATCTGTACCTTCCCTATCTCCCGATTCCTCTTCTGATTTTTCCTTTGTATTTGAACCCCCTTATCCTCCAAATATCCCCAGTTTATTACTTAGGCTTGCCATGAGGAGGTTTACATTGTAGTTTATATCTGTGACTTGTTCTTTGAGCCGTGAAAACATCACCTCTGCAGTATCATGAGGTTCGTTTACAAATTCATCGCCCGTGATTAGGGTTTTATGATTTTCAGCCTCGCCGATCTAGATCGCTGCAATATCCACAAAATACCCAAAGAAAATTGCTTTGATATGGAATGATCCATCAAATATTCCACTGGATAGTTTGTCCATATAGATTTGATAAATATTATATTAAAAATCTGAGATACTACACTATTACGGTTTTATTTAATTTCTAGATCTGTAAAATTAATTGTAATTAGTGCGTGCATGTAAATCAAGAATAAAAGTCGACAACAACAAAATAATCTCACACACAGATAATACACAAGATGTGCTCTCTAGGAAACCCTTTCAGGAGAAAAACCAGCTGGAAGGTGAGGCCACTTTGCTCTCTTTCTTTGTTTGGAAATATGGCTGCAGATACAAAGAAGTAATTTTTGTGGCTTGTGGGCTACTACAATGCATAGATCCTCTCTGTGTTATCTACCCCATATGTTTCCTAGCTATCTTTTCTCAACTATGGAACAAAATTCTCTTGAAAGAATGGAATTCCTCTTCCTCCTAGTGGCTCAGTTATAACACAGCCTGGTAGCCTACTAGTGGTTAATTTTGACTATGACAAGTCTTAACTAGAGTTACAAAATAGACTCTTCTAGAGTATTTTACATCAAAAACATGTGGCTAGCCCTTTTTCCATGAATAATGGGGGATAATGCGGCATCCTCCCAAACTATAGGTGTGAAAACAGGAAAGTCAACTTCTGAGTGGAATAAATTTTGCCTACGGACTATGATTGGTGCAATTATTGCGCCATTAGAAAGATTTCTATGTGTAGAATAGCATTAAGAGGTGCAAAACTTTGGTGGAAAATTTTTACCCCCAAAAAACGTCGTTTGATGCCTCAAAATGCTCCCAAAAGGTTTTAAATCCTATTTCACCAAACTGAGTCCCACCAGTAAAAACGGTCCCATGAGCTGATTCCTCCACTTTTTCCACTCCAAATGCATCGAGATGGATGAAAAACAATATAATGATCCAATTCATATTAGGCATGCCCATGTGCGACGGATGCTCATATTCACTAACTTGGATATGTACGACGACACAGGGAGACTTTTGGTTAAAGGTAATCAAATTGTAGTAGGAGCACCCATGTGCGACAAGCGCCCGTACTAACCAAATCGGGTTGATATGCGATGGTGAGCGCATCAATTAAAAGTGTTGAGTGGGCATCGAGCAAGTTAGAGAGTCATGCGATGTGCAACAGGTGAATCGGGTGAACAGGGACCGACCCAAGTGACTTGCAGCAGTAGTGCGACATAAATTTTAAGCGTTGGTAGGATTATATGGGCAGGACAACATGTTAAAGGTAGACAAGCCGATGTGTTGGAGGTGCGAATGGGCCAACCCATGACAAGTTGATGGGTTGCAACCCTTGGTTAGCACACACATTGGGATGGGTATAAGTATGCACCAGATGCATTGTGGAAGGCATCAAGGTTTGACTTGGTAATCCATTGTAGAAGTAGAGCGAAGGAAAGGGTCGAGAAAGAGACATAGGAAAAGTATAAATCAACGAAGTGAAATTGGGCGAATTCGGGAAGAGGAGAAGACGCGGGTCACGACCTGTGCACAGGCTTGCAGGCCATACGCATGCACTGCGGGCATTGAACCCCGGACAAGTTGCATACATGACAAATTGTGGTATATTGGGTTGGGTAGTGTAGAGTTTCGTCGGGCAAACAAGTTGCAGACCTGCAGTACACAGAGGTGACACGAGAGTGTGATGAGCGTAGGTTAGTTCATGTTGAACCTCTAAGTGGGCGGACACGAACCCGTGTAGAGTTGTGATGTTCATACACAATGCGACGTGAGTTTGGTACACGGTAGGGCGTGCGATTGGGAAGCCAAACGATTGAACGTGTTGGTACGACAGTTGAATTACAAAAGTTCGGTGGGCATGGCAGGGCATGTGACACGACCAACAGGCAATTTGTTGATTTGAATTTCAGCAAGGAAACTTGGGATTTCCTCAGAATTCGTGTGGGAAAAAGGCAGCTGGGTTGCTGTAATCTTGTGACATGGTACTTGGTGGAATTGTGCAGACCAAGGAAGTTGGTAGCACATTCATTTGTAAAATTGTAATTGTAAGATATTGTACATTATTATTGTATATTATATTCGCAGACTTTATGGGAGTTGCCCCTCCCATGTATAAGTGCCTATACTTGGTTGGTTTATGATTTCTACTGCATAATGATGATGAATTGTAATTGAAGTAAATGTTGTTTTGTTGCATTGTTAACACTTGAAGAATTGGAAAATTGGCTAACTGTTGGAGTTAGTTGTAGTCCATACACTTTAGTATTGGTGAAAATAAAAAGTGTAGCACCCGCTTTACGTGGTTGAAAGAGTACCACAAGTATAGGTCCATGATAGTTGGTATCAGAGCTTGATTCAGGGCAAGTCGAGCTTGATTGAAGTTTTGAAGTAGAGGTACAACCGACACTTTGTGAAGATGGTATTGGGATTTGATTTGAAAAGTGATGCAGGTGGTGAAGCAGTGAGCTTGGGCCAAGCTAAACAGGTGAAGATATAAAAAAGGTATTTTCAAAATCTTGAAGACATGATAGGTTATTAGAAGGATAAGAAACATAAACACTATGAGGCTCTTGTGCAAGAATGGGAACTCTTGGGGCACATTGGAGATGAGATAGTGGATATGCAAAACGCCTTGGGTAATCTTCATGGAAGGACTGCTGAACTTGATGAGAAGATACAACAGGGTGACCGAAGACTCCAAGAACTCACGAATGAGCGATATAGACTAAGGGAGAGAAGTACCATGTTGTAGGCTAAAGTCAAGGGACTCTAGGATGAGATCAAGAGGGACTTTCTTGATCGTAAACTTGTTGTTATAGAATAAGCTAAGCTTGATTACATTGAAATTCTTGGAGCTTATTACCAAGCCATGAAGGAGGATATTCAAATGGTTGGGTCACTTCTAGTGGAGGAAGTAAATGTGTGCCAAGTAGGTGCACTTGATCAGGATGTGTTGAAGGAGAAGCTTGATGGAACTCAAGCTATACTAGGATCGAATTTCTCAAATGAACCAAAAGGGGAGATTGCATAACTTAAGAGGACATACAGGTCTAGGCATAAGCCAAAAGACCCCTCTGTGGTCAAGTAGTTGAAGAAGGTTGCTGAGATAAGATGCAAGATAAAGCCTATAGAGGATGAGGATGCCTTGAGGTTGAGTTTTGAGTAGGTTACCGTACATGGTAGGAAGCTTTCTACACTGATTAACACACGGGCTACACATAGTTCCTTAGAAGGAAGGTAGTAACATATTTTGGGAAGAAAGCTAAAGTGGAGAGCGAATTGAGTGCTTTTAAATCTATAAACTCTACCATGAAAGATGTGACAGGTGTTTTGAAGAACAGACAAGAGAGTGTTGGTTGGTGATTTGGTAAGTTGGATTTGAGAGTGATTGATATGGATGAGCATGCTATGGTGTTGGGGTAGGATTTCTTGATAGTTGCACAAGCCATACCGATGGTGGACGATGACATACTCTTGATTTCAACTGGAGGATAGACCATGATTGTTTCGATGAACTGGAAGAGTTGCTCAAGTTATCATCCAAAGATTTCTTCGATTAATTTGTATCCAAAGGACCCAGATGTGAAGCATGATTATGTGGAGAAAAGGGAACTTGGATGTATGACTCAAGCAATGAAGGAGAAGAGGATGATTGAATTTTTTGCGAGAGATAGGAAGAAAGATGGAGGTGGAAAGGCAGTTTCACACATCTTGAGGAGTATGACAAGTGCATCTTCTACTGAGGAACTTCACCATGGCGTTTTTGATGAGAGGGAGAGTCTGAATAATTCTTATAAACCAGTGGTTGGGGGAGATTATACATGTAGATATCCAGCTGGAATTGTGGACTTTTGCAAGTATGCCATGGGCATATATGACTTTTAGTTGACAAAGGACAAACTTGGAAATCTTGGATGTACACATGAGGAGATTGTTGTTGTACATGAGTACTTGAAGACCAAGGAGGCAAATTCTTAGCCCTTCTCATGAGATAAACCGTTGGAGGTGGGTGTGTGCAGTTATTTGATGATGAGGAGGATTGCACCACCCTCTATTGGACACATTATGATGATGCTTGGATGGATACGATTGTTTGGCAACATATTGATATTAGCATCATGCACAACATGTTGCAGATGAGATGATGGATTACTTCATGGACCTGAGCATGGCTTATTTTACACTTGGGATGGATTCTTGATTGATTTGAGATTGTGACAGGATGCTGAGAGAAACAATCAATGGTGGCATGAGGAGGAGCATTCTCATGGCTTAGGTGTGACAGTTGGATTAGCTACCCAACTAGTTTGAGCCATGGGGGCATGCAGTGCACCAAGTTTTGTCAGAGACGTATTGACGGATGACTAAAATATGTTGTGTTGGGATGGATTATCATGTTAGAGAGTTCACATGATCACGATACATGATGATTCGACATGATATATGTTGCAGTGGTAAAATGTAGCTTGAGCTGAGGGGGACCAACCTCTTCACAGTGGAGCAACATGGAGTTTGCAACATATGTGGTTGATGCTCATGGATTGAGGAGACTTTCTCATTTTTGAGACATGGACCTTGATGGGGGTTTGTGTGATGATGATAAAGTAGATTTGGGTAGCATGGGCAGTGGAAATTGGAGCTAGTGACACTTTCTAATCATGTGATGGTGTTGTCAAGGATGACAACATTTCTAGAGTGATGGAGGATCTCAGGCTCACAAGTTGAGGTGAGTGCACCCATGTGCTACAGATGCCCATATTGACTAACATGGGTATGTCTGACGACATGGGGTGACATTTGGTTAAAGGTGAACAAGTTGTAGCGGGTGTGCCCATGTGTGACGGGCACCCGTACTAATGAACCTAGGTCGATCTGAGACAATGAGCACGTCAGTTAAAGGCATCAGGCAGGTGCACATTCATAGCAAGTGGGCGAGACGAGCAGGTGTTAGGCGAGTTGGAGAGTTGTGCGATGTGCGATGGGTGATTCGGGTGAATGGGGAACCCAAGCAACCTGTGATGGAAAGTTTAAGTGCTAGCTAAATTTATATGGGTAGGCTGACGTGTTAAAGGAAGACAAGCCAACATGTTCAAGGTGAGAATGGGACAACCCATGACAAGTTGAAGGGCTGTGACCCTTACTTGGCACACACATTGCGATGGGTATAAGTATGTGTTGGACTCATTGTGGAAGGCATGAAGGTTTGAATTGGTTATCCATCATAGAATTAGAGCGAAGGAAAGGGTCAAGCAAGAGACATATGTGAAGTCTAAAATCGACGAAGTGTACTTGGGCCAACTCGGGTGGAGGAGCAAACATAGGTCGTAGGTTGTGCATGGTCGTGCAAGCCATGTGCCTACACTGCAGGCAGTGAACCGAGGACAAGTTGCAGAAACGCCAGGTTGTGGTATATTGGATTAGGTCATGCAGAGGTCTGTCAAGTGGATAGGATGAAAACCTGCAGTACGCAGAGGTGACATGAGAGTGTGACAGACGCGGGTAGGGGCGGGTCGTGTTGAACTGTCGGGTGGGTGGACACGAACTTGTGTAAAGTTGTGACGTGTAGACACGGTACAATGGGAGGTTGGTACACGGTAGGGCGTGGAAAGGCATCCGATTGGGCAGCAAAATGACTGAATGTGCCAGTGCGATAGTTGAACTAAGGAGGGTCGGTGAGCACGACAGGGCATGTGACATGACTGGAAGACAGTTTGCAGATTTGAATTTCGGCAAAGAAACTTGGGGTTTCTTTAGAATTCGTGTTGGCAAAAGGCAGTCAGGTTGTTGCAAGCTTGTGACACAGTACTGGTGGATTTGTGTAGACCAAGGAATTTGATAGCACATTCATTTGTAAACTTGTAATTGTAAGATATTGTACATTACTGTTATATATTATATTGGGCACACTTTATGAGAGTTGCCCCTCCCAAGTATAAGTGCATATACTTGTATGGTTTATGATTTCCACTGCATAATGATGAATAATTTTAATTGAAGTAAATTTTATTCCGCTGCATTGTTAACACTTGAAGAATTGGAAAATTGGCTAAGTGTTGGAGTTAGGCGTAGTCCATACACTCCAGTATTGGTGAAAAGAAAAAGTGCAAAGTTCGTAGTTGAAAGAGTACCACATGTATAGGGCCCTGATACACATGGGTGCTACATGGACCGAAACACAAATTCTAGCCCCCTTTTTTTCATCTTTATAATTATGAAAAGAAAAGGATAGTTGAATAATTTGAGGGGAAGTTTTGTAATCCTCATCATAACATGGAAGAAATAAGAGCCTGGCGCGCCTAAAGAAAACCCTCAAATTATGCAACGTTGTGCACAGGTATACTTCATTTTTGTATATACAATTTATTCTATAGTTTAGTTTTTCATTTTTCCATTCATGCCTTACACTGAGCCACGATCGATTCTCTTGTATGTTGAAAACATAATTATTGGTTTTTGTTTCATGCGGAAAACATTGAATAACATACGCAAATTTAAAGTGTGCTTGTTCTAGTTAATAATTTGTATTGTATATTTGTAGGGCATGGGAGGTTTTTTCTAGTTAATGAAATATATTGTATATTTACAAGCCATGGAAGAACTGAAGCAACTCTTATTCCCCAACATATCAGTGCGCTTCTCAGACAATTCTGTTATACCCATCAGGTCCCTCGTAGGTTGATTTATCTAATAACGGCCATAAAATCAATCATGGTCTTCGAGACTCTAGACTCTGAATTCATGTAGAATTTCATTTAGAAGGTATGTTGAGGAGTAATTTTTGTATGATTTTGAAAAACATTGCCAGAAACGTTTGGAAATCTGAGTTATAGCCGTTAAGTTTGGAGATTTTCAATGCTCAAGATTTTAATGTTACTAAACCCACTCTGCTATTAGATTAAAGAAAACAAAAACAACGATGTTTTCCATACGCGTGAAATGCCAAAAAGATATATACCAGCTCGAATCATTTCTTTTTGTTGTTTCTAATTATTTTTCTAGAAAACACTCAAAGCAACATTGTATATTTTTTGGGTTCGTGGGTACAACTATACAGAATGAGCCAAATTGTTATTGTAAACTCCCATACTTCAAACACAATGTTGTGATTTGTTGTCACTTCCTAACAAATATGATGGCTAGCTATTTATTTATTTTTAATGTGTAAAAATATATGAATAAAGATTTATTATTTATTATTTAAGAGCATGTGTACGCGGCTATAAATTTAAAAATAGAGTTTTTATATTTTTCTAATCGGTATAATATATATATTGAATTTTTTGTTTCACTTTTGTCTTGAGGAATGAACAACAATTAGATAGTTTTAAAAGTTGACCAAATTTGAAAAATGTGATTAATCAAAAAGAAAATCTAATTAAGATTAAACAAACATTAACCTTAAAATAATAATAATATTTGTATATACATTTTTTTTATCCTTTGCATTGAAAATGTTTTATTATATTTAAATAAATTTAATAAATTAGTAAAAATATAGAAAATAAATACTTATCTTTAACCATAAAATAAAAATAAAAATATAAAAATATTATAAAAATATTTTTAATAAAATATTATAATAATTATAAATATATGAAATGAAATAATAAGTTAATATGTATTTATTTTAATTTTAAAATTTCAAATCTGCTAGAGGAGAAAACTACCTTTATTTCTTATATATATTTATTGATTCCAGATTTTTTTTTTTTAAATACCATTAGGTAAGCAATTTTTTAATTATATAAAATACTAAAATAAAATAATAATTGAATATAATACTATATATATATATATATATATATAATTATATATATAATTAAGATTTAAATAAATTAAATAATACCATATGTTAAACAATTTTTTAATTGTGTAAAATATTAAAATAATTTAAATTGAATTTAAAAAATATTATAAACAATGTTTAAATTATGTGGGGTGACTTTGGGAAGACATGTCAATATATTGACTCGATTAAGACATTACTATGAATCAAATGGAAGGGAAGAATTAACTGTAATTGCACTTGGTTGGATAAGTAGTGCTCTTCTTCGAACAAACACAAGTGGCAAGCTTCTTAATATAAGGAAAATAAACGATACAATCATATAATGTACTTTTTATGTGTTATTTAACTTCCTTTTCAACTAATTTTTAGGAAACATTTAATTAAGTTGATAGGTTTTTTTTATGGTGAGGTTCCTCTTCACGATATCATAGCACATTTGCCAGTTTTCAAAAGAATATACTATTTTGATGTTGAGGTTGACTGTGAGCCTCCTATTTGTGATTTGCTCCGCCTAAGATTCCTTGACATGATAGTGGAACCACAACACATGCATCAGACCACATCACACGGGCTTGGGCCTTTACAATATCGTGGAATCGCAATCGATGATTCAATAATGTAGCATTTGGTTGCGGTCCCAAAAATTGTGGCCTCCGATGAGTGACATTGGCTAATCTACGTGGAGAGGAAATGAGTGAAGCCCCAAATCAAAGTTCTCTCTATCGGAGATTTCCAATCGGAGGTGTAATCTTGGTGCACGACATGTTAATTAGAGGATTGTCAATCGTTGATCACCTTCTACGTTTGGGCCTTGGTCATGTGGCTCTTCCTGTGACTGTAGTATTTATCAATACACTCACACTAATACATAGACAAAGAGATAGATCTGTAACCCATTCTAGGCATCCAACTTGAAATTGTTTAGAGATGAAGCGCCAAACAGTGCTTATCGGAGCCCTCTCTATTGACGATTTCTAATGGGATGTGTAACCTTAGTGTACGCCATGTCAATTCGCTAGTTGGTGATCGTCAATCACCTTCTAAGTCCGGGCCTTGGTCATGTGGCTCTTCACGTGACCGTAGTCTAGCCCCTGTATCGGAGCCCTCCCATCAGAGGCTATGAATTAGAGGTTTCACTTCGATTTTTCAAATCGCCTCATCCTCTGATCGCTAATCTCCCATCTGTGATGACATCACTGCCACATATCTTCCACGTGCAACCTTTTGAATAATGCCATGTGTCAACCCTTTTTGGCTTGTTGTGAGCCTTGAAATTGCCAAATCTTCCTGCCATGTGTCAAGCCCTTTGGCACGTCATCGTGATGTCAGCCTCCCCACGTCACTTGTCGCAGCCAATTGTTGCTTGCAACGCGTGCGTAAACACATCCAGTCGCATATCACAGCTCACGTATTGCAACTCACAATATTGGCACTTTTAAGATGTGGCAGCTTCTTGGAAAGTTCCACTTGAGAGTGGATGCGATGTTCTATTGAATTCTTTTTCATACCTCTAGAGGGTCTGGATATTGAAAGGAATAGCAATCTCCACAGTTGGAAGTTGAAACTTGAAAAAAACACCTTTTTGGTGGTAGACAGGGATCACTATTTATCTGAAACAGATAAGGAACTAACACCTCAGAACTTTGAGACATTCTTGTTGGTATATTGGTTAGAGGAACCTCTTTATAATAGATTTATTTCAGACTAATAACATCATGGAAATTCTTTTCAAAATTTCCAATACATGTGGCATTGGTCTTATGTAATAATAAACAAATATCTAATTTTTGGATCTCTGAATTGTGCTATGGACCTCCAACCACCAATACAAAACCCTGATTGTTTTATCATACCAAAATTAAATGTGAAATTGCCTTATCGTAGCTTTTGGAATGCAACCTCTGATAAGATCCACTCTCTATGCACGCATATTGATCTCGGTGTCTATTTTTATTCATCAATTACTGTTGGTTAGCTGACTATGTGCATTTACTATCATTTTATTCTCCCTCGTACTAAGATCTAATGTTTTATGCTCTTGTACATATGCAAATTAATATAATCAATTGGACCCTTTTTTCCACGGATTTCGAAAATATGTCTTCTATGGTGAAGGTTTCATTGACTGAAAAAACCCATATATATTTAATCAATATGCCATGTTTTTTTAACGACTGCATCTTAAAACCTCTACACACATTTTGGGTTTTCGATAGCTACTCCATTCATTAATCTAATTAATGGACCAAGCATGTGCGTTTAATTTCGCTTTATTCTCTCTTGCACGAAATTGATATTTTTTATGCCCTGGACACTTTATTATATGCGTTTATTCAAACGAGCCACATTGATATTCTGAACCAGAATTTCGACTTGCAAGCTTTCAAAAAGGATTCTTCTCATGTCAGAGTTTCAAAATCCTGAAACTTCCATGTACATCTAATCAATATGTGACATTTTCCTTTGATTACATTTTGAAACTTATCCACACATCTTGACGTCTAGGATTGTTCTATTCAATAATCTAATTAATGTCCCACCTATGTGCATTTATTCTCACTTTTCTCTCGTTGAGAAGAGCATCTATGTCATTGTCTCTGTCATTGGTAACCCCACAACCTCTACCATGTGTCCTGAATCTGATTTATTGGTCCCTTTTCTTAGCTAGTAGATGGGCATGTGATCTATTTAGCCTCTTCACGTCACACTATTTTGCTGATTTTTCAAGTTGCATTTTCTATTTTTGTTGTTGTGTTATTGCTAGTCTCTCATTGTTGCTCTCGCGGTTGCTACTGCACGTTGTGCTATTGTCTTCAACTAGATAAATACCCTGAAATTTCAATTACAAACATGTGAGAATCAATAACCTGCTAACCATATCATCTTCTGCACTCAAATGACAAGTATCAATGTTTCCATACTACGTGTATAGCTTAGAATACTATTTGCTTTGTCATGACGTGCAACACACTCGCCTATAAAGTTTCTGAAATGCCATATATAGATGACCAACTTTATATCTTTAAACATCTCAATTTTCCTTTCCCTTTACCTTTGACTATTGGAAACAATCTAAATTGTAAATCTCTCTTCTTTCATTTGGCTCCAAGTATGCCAATACTGTGAACGTCCGTGCCTGCTACTCTATTTCTGCTTCTCTTCCAATGTTGACAACATTTTATGAGCTTTCACCTTTCAAGACAACTCCTTTCCTCGTCATCATGGAAGTTGAATTGACAATGAATGGCATCACTTTATTTCTTGTTGGCTCTACAATGATCCAACCATCGCTCCAAATAGTTGAAATCGACCTTCTTGCTTCCACAAAGACATCGTCCCAATGCTACCGCATTTCTCTCCGCGGCGGTACCTCTCAACACAAAACTTTTCTTTTTTCCACTTACAATGCCCATGTCATCTTTGGTGCCCTCTAGTTGGGCTTGATTATTATTCTCAAAGAAGTCAGTTTCACTTTTTTGAAAAACTATGCGTATGTTCACCCTTCACCATATTCTTAATGTTTTCCTATTCCTTCCCTCTCTCTGCTACTGTCACTCCGACTAATGCCGCATTTCTTTTCTCTTTCTTTCCTTCTTTTTCAGGAGTCTATAAATTATTGAACTCGAAGTTCTCGAATGTTATGCAACTTTGATTGGGCCCCCAAACCTTCTTCAAATTGTACAAACATCGACATACCAACTGGCCTCTTCAACTTCACATGCCCCCATCTCCTCTACTATTGCTTCGACACAGGATTCTGTGTGATCATCAACTCACTTTTGTTCCACTCTGCCTACTACCATTCCATTCATGGCATTAAGACCCTTTGGTAAAAAATGGTCAATCTAGGGTTGGGTACTTGGAAAAGGATCTGTTTTCTCCTACAACAATGCTCGAGGGTCCGAAAAGGTCTTTGGATTTGACATCGTTGATTCTGCCAATGATACAATCCATCTCTCTTCCTTCGGTGATCTCGCAGATTCCTTGCATGGCCTTTTCCAAATTGGGAAGCTTTACATGGTTTCAAATGGCACTATTAAACCAACAAATACAAATTACAAACATCTGGATAGAAAATAGGAAGTATACCTCTTTGCAACTTCCACTGTTGAACCTTCCTTAAATGATGTTCCGACAATTCCTTTCCGTTGTTTCTGTTTTAAATCTATAGATGAAATGAGATCTGCAAACCTCAACTCAATTTTCGACATCATTGCATTGTCAGGTCCACTTCTCCAACTTCCACCATTCGTCAAAGAGATGGCTTTGAAACACCTATGAAAATTTTCAACTTGGAAGACATGTCTGGCTATAGTATCAATATCACCTTATGGGGGGAGCATTGCCACACCTTAGGCAAGAAACTCATTGAACTCGCGTTTTCTGGTGCTTCGACCATGCTTGCAATCAAATGGGCTCGCATAGCCCAATTTAATGGAGAACAGTTGGTGCTATCTCGACCACCAACTTCATGCTAGATTCTGCCATTCCAGAGACTAAACAACTCCAATCATGGTTTCATCAAAGAGACCGCTTGGCCTATTCACCATCATTAAGTATAAATTTTTCAGGAACTTCCAAGAAGGGCTACCCACAATGTACAATTGTAGACCTCATAGACTCACATCCCGGTGGAAAACCAACATGGTTCTCTATTAGTGGAACCATCACATCTATTGACATGCAAGATTTCTACTTCCTTGCATGCCTGATCCGAGTTGACTCAACTCCCAGATTTAACCAAGATCTTTTGCTTTAGTGATGTGATTATAATTGCATTGAAAATAACATAATTGAACATATATGCATGCCATAAAGAAGAAGGAACATGAAAATCATGAGCAACATAAAATAACAAGACGTTGATAACAGAGTTTGTCCAGGAGGGACTAGGTCTCCGGGCCCCAATGTCAAGATGGTGTAGGCCACTGCATCAAGTGTTGTCAATAGTGATGATGTACATACGAGGTGACATCGCTATCATAAAAGGAAAATTCCCTCATGCAGGAGTGGCTCCAAGAGGTGTTCCACTATAGGAACTCTTAGTTAAAAGGACTCCTATCAGTATGACACAAACTCATGCATGATGATAATGAGCACCCCGCCAACATGGCATAAGAGGGATCTCAATACAAACATACATGGCGACACATGAGTATCCCATCAACATAACAACAAGGGATCTCAGAAAAAACATGAAGAATCATGACAACAAGTACATCCCACAAATGATTCCGCATCACGTCGAGCAAGAATCATGAGACAAGTAAGAAACAAGATCCCACATCAAACATGGGTCTGTGCAACACAATGCATAGTAAAAAGAAGTACATGAACACATGGAATATACCTCATATCCTGGGGCCATCTGAAGAAATGGATGTCAAATTGTTGAAGTTGTTTGCACCATCAATCTTGCGGCGTTGAATCTCATGGAATGACTACTTGCAAGTTGAATGCTGACATCTGCACTCCACTTTGAAAAGTGGCCAAAAAATGAAATGATAAAATGGGAAAAATGAATGCATCATCAAATTTGTGGCGTCTAATAGTGCAAAATCGACTGTCAATTTTTTGAATTCTTAGAAAGTGGAAATCTAGGGCTTAAGGAATCTTTTAGATTGCCCCTAGATTCCTCAAAGATTCCCTCCTTTGGGTCATCTGAAAATCTGTTGCTCAGATCAGGAAAATGACTACGCCATCGGGTTCGTGTCGCTGAGAGGTGTAAGATCGACACAAAATGTGTCCAATTTGTACATTGCAAAAATTTCACCCTCCTAAGAATTTTGCTCAATCATGGTTTTGCTTGTGTTTTCTTTGGGCTCATGGTTCCACCTGCAAATAAAAAAATAATATTTCTCGATCCACCTGCATGCTCTCCTCAGTCTTCATGCATGTTATCCTCCCCTCATGCCAAATGAAAACATAAGGTTTTAATATGTTTCAGTGGCGGAAATATCAATGAGAATCTATTGGGCCAGTGGCTAAGTCTGGTGTACTTGTTGGAGTTGGTTCCAAGTTTGAATCCCTACAAAAGCAAACTTAACACGTAACAAATTTTTTAATAGTGTGCTGTTATGACTTGTAACCGTTGAGGGTTGCGGTTATAACCATATTATATGGCGTGGTTAGAAGTTTTGGAGTGCGCATTAAATGGTTTATTGGTTCATGGGGCCACCTACTGGGGGTCGGCCCACGTGAGCCGGGCGGGTTCAATCCCCACCAGCCTCACATTAATTATGGCGTATGAATATATAGTGGTACAGTTGAGGGGTGTGAGTCAGGTCCATCGGAGGTGGTCCGCCCACACCAAACATAATATGTTTTATGGTTGTGTGGTTCGGTTGGACCGACGGGGGTCATGGCCCATCGGTCCCTTTTTTTAAAAATTTGTTATGTGGTGGTTCGATGAGGGATTGGCGGGGGTCATAGACCGTTGACCCAATTTTAATGACATTGGTTCTGTGTTCGATTGGGGATGGTGGAGGTCATGGGACGCCACCCATTTTATAATAATTTTTTTAATTTTATAAAAATAAATATTTTTTTTGAATTTGTCTAATATAGGGGATATTAGACAAATTAATGATCCAACAAATTCACCTGCTTTCGAGAGCTAGGTTTAATGCCTCAGGGTTGGTCAAATTGTAGGACACTTAAACCTTGCCCATGGTCCAACTTTGACCAAAACTTTGACTAGCTCGTTCTCCCTCATATGAGCTCGGATTGACGAACCATTCGCACCACTGCGATCAGGACAACAAGATATAAGCTCTGGTCCTAGTTTGAAAGCATTCTGATCACTTTGATTTTTGAGCTTCCATAAGCCCTCTTTGTCCTGTGTTTGTCCCTGTAGTCACCTAGATCAATCCTCCTGATCCGGATTTAAATAGGAACGCAATAACATACAGAGATAACCATATACACAAAGATGCAGCGGAAATAATGATTCATTTCATTAATGGAAAATACCAAAATATGCTTACAACTAGAATTGGAAATAAGCTAGCTAGGGCGATGGTAGCTTATCTCTGAGAAGAGATGTGCGGCTACATGCCTCTAAACTGTTCCGAACTGTGTTACAATGAGGCTCGAAGGCCTATTTATTGTTGAGAAA
>APFE030825350.1:16335-48579 GCA_000404065.3 Pinus taeda | reverse complement strand
ACATGCAAAGAAAAACAGAGAAAAAACAGACCGCTCTGATACCACTAATCCGGATTTAAACAGGAACACAATAAAATACAGAGATAACCATATACACAAAGATGCAACAGAAATAATTATTCATTTCATTAATGGAAAATACCGAAATATGCTTACAACTAGAATTGGAAATAAGCTAGCTAGGGCGATGGTAGCTTATCTCTGAGAAGAGATGTGCGGCTACATGCCTATGAACTATTCCGAACTGTGTTACAATGAGGCTCGAAGGCCTATTTATTGTTGAGAAACAATGGAAAACCCTTCACATTCCAAAACCTACCCTTAGAAGATGAAACGCCAAATTGTGGGCCCCGTTTTGGGTAAATTGGTACATCAATTTCCCGGGGTCGTAACTTTGGCATATGATCTCCGTTTGACGCGTACGATAGCTCGTTAGAAAGATCTATCCGAGAAATACCACTTTGGGAAGGGCAACATCAATCTATGGACCCATGTTGCCCCTAGATTTCCCAAAAAACGTCGTTTAGGGCCTCAAAACGGCTCCGGAAGTTCAGGACCCGAAAAAAACTGCTAAAAATAGTAAATTGTGCTACATTTACGGAAACTTAAAAAACTGAAAGAGACAGTTGCGGGGGTCCAAATGGGATAGGTGGGCGGCCACCAACATCCACCTGGATCACCTCCCCACTAAGGAGCTTTTGGTCCTCCAAAAGCATGAAAAATAATCTGCAACTTCTCTATACCTTTGTCTGCATCACAAGCGTCTTGAAAGGTCTCGTTTTCATCTCCTGCACCTTTGTACTTTGGAGCCTCAAGTGATGAGCCGACACCTCCAACCTCTAGTACATTGTTTTGAAAATTACATGCTTGACTTTCATGACCAACTAATGACCCAACCATCCCACACTTTCCACGAGTTTATTACACATACTCGGTGGTCAAGTTTACATCAAAATGGAAACAATCCCCCAGCTACGAAAACAAGGCCAACATATCATTGTTTCTCCAACAAGTGATGGAAAACACATCATCACTGCAACACATGATTTACAACACTAAGGCCAAACACCATTTTGTTTTGACAAGTGATGGGAACACGGCATCACTTCCATAGTTTATCATGCAACTCAAAATAAGACCAGACATCATTGTTGCCTAACAAGTGATGGAAACCACATCATCACTTTTACATTTTAAAATGCAAAAAATGATTTACAAAAGCACGACCATGACAAGCTAACATATCTAGAAACCATTTTTCACTTATCAATGTGAATGGGTCATCTCCTTGTGGTGATTTTTCTTGTCGAACAATTGTTTCACCTGGTTCATGCACCGATACTTTATCTTTAAGGCACTATTCTGGATAGAGCCTCCAGCAAGTGACTCTTTGATGGCCACCTCTATTGCAATGACTGCAATACATATTGTTCCTCTAGAGCTGCTTAACATGTTTCTTTTCCTGCTGTTGAGAGGGTCTTTCACGCCTCATCTTTGTTTGTGCTGATATACTTTTTCAACAATTAGAAAATGTATGGTTATGTGATCCACAAAAGGTACATGTTTTTCGATGCCATGTTTTACGTTCATCATTGAAAACATGATTATAATCGAAATGGACATTCAAATGTCGAGACTGGTTATACCTTTCCTTTTTATCTCTTGTATAAGTATGGTGATGAGAGCTTGCCTCAGCTCCTTCCTTGCAATGGGCACTACCATAGGATGATGGGGATGTGTTCCCATCATTCTCTTTCCTTGACGATTTCGATGATGTCTCGAAATAATCTGACACCTTCGAGTTTTCTCCTTCGGTGTATCTCAAGCTTCTGAATTAAGGTCTCTCCACAATCTCCAATGGTTGAGTTATGCCTTGGTTATTAACACCAAGTTCTTCTTCCTCCTTGTACCTCATCCTAGTAAGGAGCCTCATGTTTGTCCCTGTAATTGGTATCTCCACATATCCAACAGAAATCATACTATGTGAAGATGAAACCAAAAGGAAATCAACATCTTTTACCTCCTTTGTTGATTTGGAAAGAACTATTGAGGGCTTCTCATCATCTGTTGTTGGTGGTTCGCTAGCTGTGTCAGCACATTCCCCAACTTCCTTTCTGACATACCCAAGTCCTGCCTGAAGGGGTAATTCCTCTACTTTGATGGGATTGACAATTCCTTGGCCATTAATGCTCAAGCGTTTTCCTTCATACCCCATTTTCTTCAACGGTTTGGAGCCAATTCTTGTGGTATTATTTTCAAAAACAACAAAATCATCATCAGGAAACATACATGAAGATGGAGAACTACTTTTTACCTCACATGGGTCACATTGCAGTTTTACCAAGGCCTTGTCCTTAGCTTGCAGTTGTCATAGAAAACTTTCTTCCTCCTCTTTCTCTTCATGTAGAAGCACCTTCAATTCAGCGTTCTCTATTTGAAGATTCTAGTTGTTGTGCTTTAGTTCTTCCAGGGCCTCTTCTGTGGCTCGCAACTGATGCTACAATCGCTCCTTTTCCGTTGTCTCTTTTTGTACAGCTCCATACATTATTTACACCCTTTGGGAAATTTTGAGCATGGTCTCGTACATTGTTTTTCATCCTCTATCACTGCACATTCCATTTTTCACGCTTGCAATTCACATCCACGCAAAGACCGCTCTAATACCAAACTTGATCCGAGTTGACTCAACTCCCGAATTTAACCAAGATCTTTTTCTTTAATGATGTGATTATAATTGCATTTAAAATAGCATAATTTAACATATATGCATGTTGTAAAGAAGAAGGAACATGACAATCATTAGCAACATAAAATAACAAGACGTTGATAATGGAGTTTGTCTAGGAGGGACTACGTCTCCAGGGTCCGATTTCAAGATGGTGTAGGCCGCTTCATTAAGTGTTATCAATAGTGATGATGTACATACGAGGTGATGTCGCTATCATACAAGGAAAATGCCCTCACATAGGAGTGGCTCCAAGAGGTGCTCCGCTACAAGAACTCTCAGTTAAAAGGACTCCTATTAGTATGACACAAACTCATGCATGATGATAATGAGCATCCCACCAACATGGCATAAAAGGGATCTCAATGCAAACATACATTGCGACACATGAGTATCCCATCAACATAACAAGAAGGAATCTAAAAAAAAAACATGACGAATCATGACAAAAAGTACATCCCACAAACAATTTCACATCACATCGAGCAGGAATCATGAGACAAGTAAGAAACAAGATCTCACATCAAACATCAAACAGGGATTTGTGCAGCATAATGCATAGTAAAAATAAGTACATGAACACACAACATATACCTCACATCCTGGGGCCATCTGAAGAAAAGGATGTCAAATTACTGAAGTTGGTCGTAAATGCATAAATAATGGTTCTGATAGTTCAGTAGGCCTGAACGATGCCAGTTGCGATTGCGATGGTGATGTGGCATGTGGGGGCCTCCTTGTTGGTACTATCTCTCCAATATAATCTCTCTGTAAAAAATAAAGGCTTGTGTATGCTATTATTATTGTAAAAGGAGTGTTGTTAGAGTTTAAATACGCAACTTGTTTTACTCTGTGAATTTCGGTCCTCTCTTATCAATTTACGTGTCCCTGGAGTGTTGGTGAACTCGAAGAGGCAGAGGAAGCCAAAGTGACATGAAGAGCCAGGAAACCGAAGAATAAGCCAGCGTAGAGGAAGCCAAAGAAACTTGGGAAGCCGAAGAGGCATCCAAGTGCAGAGGAAGCTGAAGCGAGCATTGAGGAAGCCCAAGAGCTAGTGAAAAGCATAAACGAATAGTCAAAGGCATCAAGAATACATAAAAATAGGAAAAACAAGGAACAGGCTGTGCGTGTGTGTATAATCAAAGCGAGAGGAAGTCGAAGTTCAGGAAAAGGTAAGAGAGGCAGGGGAAGCAGGAGAACAGGAGTGAAGCAAAAGCTTAGTAGGTTTGGGAGCAGAGAACTACAACAAAACAGTTTATACTAGGTTAGGGTTGGAGCCTCAGAACTGAAAGGATTGGAATCCTTGGGAGTTGGTGCTCCTAAGTGCAGAACTATTTCCTTTGCAAAATAGAGTTGTTGCCCTGGAGGTTGGAGCCTCACTAAAGTCCAAGTTGGTGCTTGGCAACTGATTGCAACCATTTATATATTGTATCTATTTCACTGCACTGTTTGTGTTAATAAAAGCATTTATTCCAGCTATCTATTTTTATCTTCGATATATAAATGTTTTGGTGAAAAAAGAGGAACAATTAAAAAGAAATACTTATTCACCCCCCTCTCTCAGTATTTCCTGATGAAAATAATACTGAGAGGGGGGGTGAATCAGTATTATCTAGTCCTTTTAACAGTTCTTCCTTATTTATACTTTGAATTATTTTTGCATATCAGTACCATAAAACAATGAGCATGAACAAGAAAAATAGACAGTCACATCAAAGAACACCAGATATAAGGTGGAAACCCAATGTGGGTGAAAACCACCTGCTGCAATATGTCTCTATCTTCTTTCAAATTAGAAACTCCTTTTACAATGGTCTTGTACTGGTGCAGTCCTTTACCAGTACGCAGGCTGCAAACTGCAGAGAGCTACAACTCTCTCTCGTTTTCCAGTCTCTCCTGGAAGGGAGCTACAACCCCCTACTTCTTTTCTTTCAAGGACCACTTTTCATAAATTTTCAAACTGGATCCATAAATATCAAATGATCATCAAGTACCAGTAAGTCACCCAGATAACCAGATCCACAATAACAGAAAACTAAACCCAGAACACCTTCTGCAGCGTCTCCTGCGGCGCCTCCTACGGCGCCTCCTACGGCGTCTCCTGCAGCGCCTCCTGCGGCGCCTCCTGTGGCGCCTCCTGCGGCGCCTCCTGCAGCGTCTCCTGCGGCGCCTCCTGCGGCACCTCCTGTGGCGTCTCCTGTGGCACCTTCTGCGGCGTCTCCTGTGGCGCCTCCTGTGGAGTCTCCTGCGGCGCCTCCTGCGGCGTCTCCTACAGTGCCTCCTGCGGCGCCTCCGCACTTCCGCAGCTGCAGCGCTCGAGAGATCACCCTTCACAGATTCGCTTTCCACTTCACTTTCATATAGATCGAGCTTTTGAAACAATAACCCAATATTTCAGATCTTAAGATATTCAACCCAAAAGCATACACAAGCCAAATGATCTCCTTTGCTTTATATAGGCAAGCTCTTCCTCAAATCATGGACCAATACCACGGGCCAAAACCATAACAAACCAATACCATCAACTCAATACTAGGGATCAACACGTCTGTCGAGATGCCATGGTCCAAAAACCATAGGTTCAAATTCCAAGGACTAACTACCATGGACCAAAGGTAAGTTTTCCCACATGAAATAAACTTTTCTCTGCATAAAATTCCGTGAACTTTTCTCCACATGAAATAAACTTTTATAAACTTTTCTCTGCATAAAATTCCGTGAACTTTTCTCCTGCGTACTTCTTAATTCTCATCATATTGAGAGCCATGCCATGGGTGTTGCCATCAAGTACAACATCTGTAACATATAACCATACCAGAAACATAATGCCAACATGTTCTGTGGAAGAAATGATAGGTCCGCCCAGGTGTGTGTTATGTGATCAT
Source organism: Pinus taeda (assembly GCA_000404065.3). NCBI lineage: Eukaryota > Viridiplantae > Streptophyta > Pinopsida > Pinales > Pinaceae > Pinus > Pinus taeda. Next base: position 42,969 of record APFE030825350.1, on the reverse strand, counting down.
CCATTCTCCTCGAGGACAATGTGTTGCCTCTTTCTATAGCTTGTTCGCACCTTCATTACGCTCCCTGTAAATATGAGTGCATGAAATGTGATCAAAATGTGTTTTGAGAAAAACAATATCATTCAAAATAGTTCTGAGAGTATATGCATGGCAAGTTGTTGTGTTGTTGAACCAGTTTATGACTATTTTGGAATCTCCAAAAATTTGGACGTGTCTGCACCGATTGAGGATTGTAAAATGTAAAAGATGTTGGAGAGTATGTAGCTTTGCATAATTATTTGTACCCTCTCCCAACCCCATGCAAATGTGAATGTAATGTGTCTGGTAGATAAAGTATAATGCCTCCTCCACATCCCTGTACTTATGCAGTCCCATCAAAGTATGCCCAAGGGTGTGCTTTGTCAATCAGTTCATGTGTGATGTTCCGAGTTCTAAAAACTTGTTCATCTACTGGGATATCCCCATAGCTCAAACAAATTTTTGGAGGAATTAGGGACCAGATTATATTGCGGCCCCTAAAAATAATGTTATTGCAACACATCCATATGTGCCAATTAGCTAGAAGTGGTAGATTCCTAGATCTTGGCTCAGTTGCAGCTTCCCACCATCTATCCCAGGCATTCGGGATATCCACCCCACTCCAGGAATGCTTGATATTTAGTGTGTGCCAGATTTGAGACCAGAGTAGTTGGGAAGTGGGGCAAGTGAGGAACAAATGGTGATTTGATTCCTCCTCGGCATGGCATAAAACACACCAAGTCGGACCTGGGAAAGCCCATTTTCTAAGAATTTCTCCTGTGGGTGTTTTATCCATTATGATGTTCCACATCAGTAATTTTGTGCACGGAGGCGATTTTAGCTTCCAAAGATGGCTCCACCAGCTCATCAGTTTGTTCGGCTTGTGCTCGGCATGTATGATGTCATACCCTTGCTTGGAGGAGTAGTGCCCATTCTTAGTATATCCCCAGATCAATTCGTCCTCCTCTTCTCTTAGGTGCACATGGGATTCTATTAAAGTCTGCAGAAAAAATCTCCACTGTCTTTTCCATTGATCCGGGATATTCCATGCCTCTCCTGTGTGCCATGCTTGCTGGAAGATGGTAGAGTTACGAGGGTCTCCGAGATGTGAGATGAAAAGGACACCATTGTGGTTTAAAAGTGTGATTAGTTCCTATGGGAGTTGGCAGGCATTTCCACTGCCAATCCAAGGATGAATCCCAATCCGGACTGACTCACCGTTCCCATTCCTCCAGATAAGGAACTTTTTAATGACAAGAACAGTGTTGGTTACTGCCCTCCAGATAAATGATATTCCTTTCTTATTCCATGTAGGTCACCTTAGTCAGTCTAATACTGTGCTAGGCCAAATGTATTTGTGGATGACCACCTCCAACCAAAGACTCTTGTGCTTCAGGAGGAGCCAGCCTAGTTTTGCAGCCAGAGCTTGTGTGAAAGTTGGGAGGTGCTTTAGACCCCAACCGCCCCATTTTTTGGGGGGTCGTAATCCAACTGCATTTGACCCACGCAAAAGGCTTTCCTTCTTTTGGTCCCTTCCATAGGAAATGGTTGCAGTCTCATTGGATCCTATGCAGAATCCCCAAGGGGATCCAGGCCAAGGACATCCAAAAGACAAGGGTTGCTTCTAGTATTGCTTTTATGAGCACCAGTCTTCCGGCTCTGGATAGTAATTGATGACTCCAAATATTTAATATTTTTTCCACCTTTGAGATCAGCCAGGTCCAATTTGCTATCTTGTCACTATCTGCTTTAGTCATGAATCCCAAGTACTTCAGACTATCCTGCAGAGCCAAGATTTGGTAGGGGAAATTTTGAAGGGCTAGTTGAGATTCTTGTTGAGTGCAATCAGAGAAGGATATAGTGGATTTTGCCCTATTTATTTCCATTCCTGTAGCAACACTGAAAAGTTTTAATATCTTTGTGAGAGTGATGATGTCTTGAATACCCCCATTAAGGAATATATCATCAACAAAAAGTAGATGAATTAAAAGGCATTGATCAGTGATCTTGAGGCCCTGAAGTCTCCCAACTCGCTTCTCAGTTGCAATCAATTTGCTTAGGCCTTGTATAACCAGAAGGAATAGTAGGGGGGATAAGGGGAAACCCTGCCTGATTCCCCTCTCTGCTTGAAAGGAATGGGAAGCTAGCCTATTTATAAGGATTGCAAAAGAAACTGATGTAATAAATCCCATAATCCATCTGATAAACTCTGGAGGGAAACCCAGGTGGATGAGTATCATCCTTAAATATAACCAGCTAAACTTGTCAATGGCCTTTGAGAGGCCAATTTTTAGCGCCACCCCTTTTAGATTCTTCAGCATAATAGAGTGGAGGGCCTCTTGGGAAGAACCTATGGCTTCATGAATATGTCTATTTTGGAGGAAGGTGAATTATTCATGAGATATGTGTTTAGATAGGATCAGCTTGATGTGATTTGCTATAATATTTGTAATAATTTTGTAGAGACAGTTGCCGAGGGATATAGGGCGAAAGTCATTGAAGGAGGTAGGGGAGTCTGTCTTGGCAATGAGGGTAATAAATGTGGAGTTTATGGGGACATTTATGCAACCTAGAGTCCGGCTTTCTTCCACTACTCCAAGCAGGTCTGGTCCAATTATATCAAAAAAAGCAATAAATAATTCCACAGGCCAACCATCTGGTCCCGGACTTTTTTCCTTCATGAACCACTTGAGGGTGCTTTCTAATTCCCCCATGGAGACATGTTTTATAAGGTCCTCCCTCCCATTTGGGTCCACAAACCTAGGGAAATGGCCAGCAATGTTAATGATTTCAGCAATAGAAGTGGCATGGGGGGCTTTGAAGAGCTGCATGAAGTGATAGATACCAAGGAGGGTGAGCTCAGAGTGAGTGTTGGTTGTCTGGTCCTAGTCTGAGGGCATCTGCTAGATTGTATTGCTGGCTTTTCTTCCATTTGAAAATTTATGGAAGAATTTTGTGTTACCATCCCCCGCTTGGAGCCAGATTGTTCTACTTCTGAGTCTCCACGTTTCTTCCCGGTTAAGGAGTATCTTGGATCTCTGAGTACCCAAATCAACCAGGTGTATCTTAGCTTCGGTGGATAAGTAGCCAAGCCCACTATCATCCATTAAGGAGGCCAACTGTGCTTCGTTGTCTGCAAGGGATTGGTCATCCCTAGCTTTTTTCCTTTTTTTCCATTTAAAAGTTAATCTCTTAAGTTGTTTCAGGTTTCCCTAAAAGGAGGCTAGGCTTGCCAAAAATCCGTAACCAGCTTAATATAATCAAGATCCTTTAACCAAGTAGTGTTAAATTTGAAAGTTGCCCTAGGTTTTCTGGAAGAGTTAGCCACTTCCAAGAAGATGGGAGAGTGATTCAAAATACCCCCTGAGCCCACCCATTGCTTGTAGATGGAGAGGGTATGGAGAAGGTCTTATTTAATGAGATATCTGTCAAGACTTCTACCAAGGGCAGCTTTGCCAGTCCGTCTGTTATGCTATATTGGCATTTTCTTATTCATGGGCACATCTATGAGCCCATATTGATCTAGGAGGGAGCTCAGCTGATCAGAGAGAGGTTCTAGCTGTGAGTGATGTCCCCAGGATTCCTCATGTCCAATGGAGAATTTCAAGTCTCCCCCTAGAATTATGGCATTGTTGATCAAGGGATTTTCCAGAAAGGGTTGCCAAAAGGCAAGTCTGTTTTGGTTTGGGGCATAGATATTAATGATGCGAAGTTGTTTGCCTAATTTAGCTGAGAGAACGTCCATGCCCAGGAAACCCTGGCCTCCCCAAGAAGATATCATCCTTGTAGATTGAGGATTTATTCCAATGGCTAAGCCCCTGGATCTGCCTGCTACATCCAGGGCTTGTAAGTGCCAGCCAAGTAAGATGGCTTGAAGAATCTTAACAATCTGTTCAGAAGACCCTAGGGTTTCCTAAAGAAGAATCATGTCACAGGAAGTACAATGCAAGAGTCAATTGAGGGCCAGTTTTTTGGGGGGACTGGCCAAGCCCCTACAGTTGAAAGAGAGCCATATCATCAGGGAACGGTGTCAAGGGTGTCAGATGCTCTAAGTTCCATTTCAATGGTGTTATGATGTTCCTGAGCCACATCTTCCCCCATAGATTTGATGGCTTTGGAGATCTTTGAAGGGCTCCCTCTTGAGGGTTTGTGCTCGGAGGAGGGGGGATGCCGAGACCTAGCAGGTTAGGGTTAATCAATTGTCGGGAGAGGAGATTATAGGAGTGCATGCCCGAGGTAGAAGGGGAGTGGGAGGGGTGATGGAGAGGGCTCAAATCTTGTACCGTCGGTGGGGTGGTAGAAAATATGGGGGAAGGGGGCTCGAGCTCACAGTTAATGGGGGTATTCATGCACGAGGGGGATGTAGATTAAAACAAAGATGCATTTATTTGATTATAAAGCAGAGCATAGGGAAAGGGGAGAGGAGCATTACCTATTGTAGGAGCCGCCTCCACATCAGACCGAGATCGAGTCAGTGGACGGGATATAGGTGGTATCAATGAATCACTGGTTTGCTGGGTAGTGGCTCCATCCGCATCCTTTGAGTGATCCTAACTTGAGGGATATTCATCCACAATTAGGTCTACCAGCTGGCGATGTTTTGTTCCCCTTGCAGCCACCTGTGAAGTAGGTGCAGAAATTTGAATAATATAACACTTATTCACAGAGATCATCCTGATTATACACTATTTTCAGAATGCATGCATAATACATAACCTCCTCTACCATTGATCATCAATTTGCGGAATTGAAAAAACAATCGCATGCGCACATTGAAACATCAATCACACATATCAACACAGTATGTAATGGGGAAAGCATACAGCTGAAAACCCCCAACTATCTATATATGTTCTCTATCTATATATTATAATGATAGAGAACATGTAACAATACATAGTACAATACTCCTCACAAGTACTCAGTACTATCTCCACATGCTACACACAAACTAGCTCAGATTTGAACAAATCACGGGTTCAAATATCCTCCACTGTTTGCCTACCTCTACTGCGCAATCCAAGTTGAGAATAAATGAGATCCAAGTTCAAATCCCCTTGGCTTGCACTGCGCAATCCTCATTGGCAATCTCCATCAATGATTGTGCAAATCTCATGCACAGCTATAGTCACAACTGATAGTAGTCTCACCTTTTCACCCACCTTTAACACTTGTCTCCATTGAACTATCCATTCACTGAGTTAACTAATGTATTCTTTAGTTGATTTATGAGTTAATAGTTAGTGAATTAATTAATAATTAATTCACACCACTCATCACTAGTGTATTTTTTAGTTAGACTAAATACAACTAGTTCAACTAAGTCAAACTGAATACAACTCCATCAACTAATCAATCAACTCCACCAAACTCAATCATTTGAGTTCTAACTGAAGTCCATCATGCAATAGCTCAACTAACCCATAGGAAAAGCGTATTTCCTTCTGGCAGTTGCATGTGCCACATCCGTAGCTCGAACTGAAGTGCTGCAAGAGGATAAGGTAATGTTTATAGTCCAAATATTATTAAGAGCTAATAATATTCCACTGTTCTATTTTTTGACTGGCAGTCTAAAAATAGACTCTGCCCATATGTCTAAAAATAGAGGTCCATCTATTTTTTACCAACATGACCAATCATCCATAAATAGCATCCTGCAACTGATAGAACATGGTCCATATGTCTAAAAATAGACATAGTCTAAAAATAGACTTTGCACCAAAAATAGCCTGCGGGCCCACTTAGTGAAGGCGACTTCTTTTCACTAAGCTCCATCATCTTGTTGCATTTTTAACAGTAGGAGTGAGCAGTAAGCAGTCCTTGTATAGGTGGCCAACCTTGTGGCATCTTCTGCACCTAAAGGGACACCTTCATAGTCCAGATTTTGACGACGCAAGAAATGTCTCCAATGGAGGGTTATATTTTCCTCCATCCCTTCCCTAGTATCCAGATGTACCAGGATACACACCATTGTCATGATTCTTGTCTTTTCAAAGGATTGATTGTGTTCTAAGTAGGTTCCCAGGTCATCTCCAATGCGCTTGAAGACTACAGGGGTCTAGAACTGCATCAGAAGGCCCATCAAATAGACCCATATCGGCCCAGTGCCCATCTGTTCCCACTCTGGATCAAATAAAGGATCCCATCTTTTTAACAGTACCAAAGCAAACTCTATGTGCCAGAATTGGGATAATATCCAATCGGTGTATTCTTCCCTATGGAAACACAGGGCAAACCACCCATGAGCCAGTACCCTGATGATGGGCAATTCTTTGAGCAGGGAGACCAAAATCTCTGAGGTCCAGAGTTGAAGACGATGTACAAAGTAGTCCCTGCCATGCAAACAACCCACCAGAACATTCTTTGCAGTCTCTGCAACTTCGCCCATCAGAATGTCCTCACCCAGAGTTAGGTTGATGTCCATGTCCACTGATTTAAGGCACCTACCTTTCTTGGGCTTATCTGAGCGACGACCAGTTAGGTAGTCCTTGAGAAGACCACATCAACCCTGATTAACAGTTTGGGGGTGGATGGGGTAGATTTAGGTTAGGGATGGGGGATCTGAAGCAACCAAAGTGGATGGGGGTATTAGGGTTTGAGCCTTGAGGGTTTAGGGTTGCGCTGGAGAGGGCAGGGTTATTGGGGGGGAGGCCCACATGAAGGGATGCGGGAGGTGGAGGGTGTACAACGGGGTGCCGAGATATGGGGGAGTTGTGGTAAAGGGGCGTCAAAGGTGGGTGAGGGTTGTAAGCAGGTTCCAAGCAAGTTTAGAGTAGCCAGAGACAGTAGGGGGTAGTCCAAACCAAGGGCATCATCAATGTGTACTGAGGGCGGGGGATGGATCACAGAAGGACCAGAATGATCCTGAACGAACGGAGCAGCTGATAGTGGATGCAGGGTGGTAGCAAAACGACCAGAGCCCTACACAGTTCGATGATGAGACCAGATAACCTGTTGGGGATGAGGGTCCACCTCATAGTCAACATTGTCTAGCTTCATTGTAACCAACAGTAAACAGTCGGAGGAGCTACAATTGTCGAGGTGAGTAGACGGGACAGAGGTTAAACTAGGTAAACCACCTAGTGAGGCCACTAAGAGCCAGGTAACCATGAGATGGAGGGATCTACACCACAGAGAGATGGGGGGAATGAAGGTAGACGTCAGGCGAACAAGGCATTAATGCCATGACCATCCAGTCCATGGTTTATGGCCCCAGGGACCTCCATGGATGTCGTCCTCAGCATCTGCAAAGCTCAAAAAAATCTCTTATTCAAAATAATTCAATTGTTTTACATTCTACATTTACATTTTCAATTATATCTTATCTATATCTCTTTAAATTATCTTTTCTCATTTTTTCAATCGCACCTTATCTTTATCCATGTTTTAAAATTTATTTATCAATTTCATTGTATTTGCATTTTCAACCACAACCAAACCTTATCTATGTATTTGTCTTAAAAATTATTTATCTTTTTCATTATGTTTGCATTTTCAACCATGTCATATTTATGTCCCTCTCTTAAGAGGTTCCCTATCCTTTTCATTCCATTATTTTCAACCATATTTTCTACGAATACCTTCCTCATGCTTTTTCATTATTTATATAGAACACATAAATATCAACTTCATGGGTCATGGTCTAATATTGGGTAGTTTTACTACATTAAAGGTCAGAAGTATTATTTATGTGGTTATCTACTTCATTCATATATATATATTAAAATTTTATAAAATGTATTTACTAAAATTTTATGAAAAATAATTATTTTATTTATTTTGTAAATTTAAAATATGTATTATATATCAAAAGAAATCATATTAGTTGTTATAGATTTACTCTAATCATGGTTTGGTACTAGGAAAACCAGACTAACATTGGAATAGTAAATTTTTAGTCCAAAATTCTAGAAAAGCATTATAAAAATTGTCTTGCTCCCAAAACTTAGCATGATATATTAGATTTCTAGATAAACAAAAATGAATAGTTGTGTTTAGGTTGTAGTAATGCTGCAATTGTAAATATCCACATTAAATTGACCCTAAAATCGACCAAGCTTGTACAGAAATATCCACTAAGTATCCATTGGAGCCTTGTCATGCCCCAAGATTGAGGAAGAGGCAGCGAAATTGGAATGTCAAGGGAAAATGTCGGGAGTGGGGAGACCAGATCAGGGGACTCGGACCTTCTCCGAAAACAAAGAGGGAAACCATAGTAGGGATGAAAGGTTCTATGACTAGAAAGGTATGTTTCCTTTGAGTATATTGTGCAGTCGCAAAGGAGATTCATGGTCATTGGCAAGGAAAAAAAACTTTACAAGAGCAGATAGTGTCGAGGTGCCTAGAATGGTGAGGCTAACTTGAGGATTACAATTGAAAGTCACTAACTTGAGGATTGCAATTGAAAGTCACAATGTGGGGATGAAGAAATAGCTTTGTATGGCTCAACATGAGTTTGCATGTGAGGAGTAATGGAAGGTCACTCAAGCGTACCATACATTAATTGTAATATTTAGATGGTGATGGGGTGTCTCATCGCCACCTACTTTCCTCCCTGAAAGCGGAGAAAATTAATTATTTTATTGATGACAATTTATTAATATATAATATATATATATATATTATTATTACCTATATATATAGTATATATATATATATAGATTCTAATTTAATTATTATTTAATATATTTTCAATTAACATTTAAAATAATAAAAATATAATTATTAAATAATAAAAAATATAATTTAAATTTAGTAATTATATTAGTATGTATGACTCGCAACATTATATAAATAAATTTTATAACATTAAAAGAAAAGAAAAACTATTATACACCTAATAATCATATTAGTGTATAATAAAGGTGTAGTCTAACTTATAAATAAAATAGTTTTTTTTATTGGAATTCACCAAAATATGGCAATATAATTTCAATGTTTTGTATTATTTAAAATACGTTTTTAATTGAATAAATGGATCCAACACCCTGAAAAACCCCTTGGACACTAAAATTATGCAGATTAAACAATTTAAACTCAAGTTATTAAAATTCTCTATTAGATTTTGATTAAAATTAACTGGAAAAATAATCAAAAAAATATCATTTCATCGATAAATTATTACACTTATAATAAATAATATTATTATTCATTTATTCGTTAAATAATAATTATATATGAAACCATAATTACGCCGTAAGGCGTTTCCCTTTGAAATGAATTTCCCCAATCGCCCCCGTGTCCTATTGTTGACCATGGATTTGTGGTGTTAGACGATTGAATGAAGTGTGATCGTTGATCCAACACTGATCCAAATTGAATGGTTAATGAGGAAGCGGGGCGGACGCACCGCCGGTGAGCCATTCGTTTCACAACTAACATGTGCTTGGCTCGCACTACCTTGGAATGTTTCTCACTGTATGGTATGGTTGTATAAAGCCGATAAATTTACTGTCTGTTCATTGCATCTCTATTCGTCCCTCCCATTTCATGTATATCCTCAATGTCTCTTCCCTCGCCTATTAATTTTCTGCACAGAGACGTTGCAGTTTCGAAACCAGAAGACACACAACCTTGACACTTCAAAAATAAAATGGACGGAAGGTCTTCTAGCACCACAATTTGGAGCAGGTTGCTAAGAGAAGAGAATGATGAACAGGTCAATCAACTTCTCGCATGGTTCCAAGATGAAAGTGCATTGTATCTTAATCTCGACTCCCACAGATCAACCAAACCCTTACATTCACCGCTGAATTCAGATGTTGGAGGCTTCGACTCCACTGGACTTAACAATGAATTGGCCCATCGATATTCCAAACTCAAAGCTCCTCCTCCTGCAAAACCCCAAATTGGTAAGTCCAACAAACTCCAAATTAGAGATAAGAAGGAAAGTAGTGATTTAGAAAACAACATAGATAATGACAGAGGGAAAAAGAATGATCTAGAGAAGGATCCAGATTGGGGACGTTAGAGAAAATGAAGGAATTGGCGGGAAATCTAGGGTTCCGATTGATGAAGAAGAGGAGAAAATTTTAGGGAAAAAAATTTCTTATTGACATGTGGCACACAATTTTCGACATTATTTTTTCCACAATTTTGTCCCAATGGTTGAATAAATATTTCTCGATTGACTCTACGCTTCTATTTTCACAGGATTTATTTGTGTGAACAACCAGAAACAAAGCCTATTAATATTCTGCACAGAGACGTTGCAGTTTCGAAACCAGAAGACACACAACCTTGACACTTCAAAAATAAAATGGGCGGAAGGTCTTCCAGCAGCACAATTTGGAGCAGGTTGCTGAGAGGAGAAGAGAATGATGAATAGGTCAATCAACTTCTCGCACAGTTCCAGGATGAAAGTGCATTGCAACTTAATCTCGACTCCCACAAATCAACCAAACCCTTACATTCACCGCTGAATTCAGATGTTGGAGGCTTCGACTCTGCTGGACTTGAAAATGAATTGGCCCGTCGATATTCCAAGCTCAAAGGTCCTCCTCCTGCAAAACCCCAATTGGTAAGTCCAACAAACTCCAAATTAGAGGTAAGAAGGAAAGTAATGATTTAGAAAACGACATAGATAATGACAAAGGGAAAAAGAATGATCTAGAGAAAGATCCAAATTTGGTTGGGGACTTTAGAGAAAACGAAGGAATTGGTGGGAAATCTAGGGTTCTAATTGATGAAGAAGAGGAGAAAATTTTAGGGCAAGAACTTGTGTTGAGATTGGAGGCATTGAGATCTTCTTCAAGTGCCAAAAATATCGTAATTAGTGAGTCCCAGAGTTTGGCTGAGCCACAGGAAAGTCAGGGGATCGATTCCTGTGAGACAACAATAGGAACCCAGAAAGAAAAAATCGATGATTCTAGAGAAACAGGCTTTGTGAAGCAAAATGAAATTGATTCTCAAGAGGAACAAGTGCAGAAGCTTCCATTAAGATTGAAAGGAGTAGGGTTTCAGGGATTTCTTCTTCTTTGGGTCAATTTAACAATGTGGGAGAAGAACATGTTGATGATGAAGAAAGAATCTTAGAATCTGAGGTAGAGAATATTGTAGAGTGGGCAAAAGATGCAACTCGTCTTGGGTTTGTTGATTTCGAAGAAGAGGAAGATGATGATGATAATTATGAAGATGTTAATTATGAGGATGAAAGTGATCACAATGAAAAACAGAGTGCGGGAACAAGAAAGGCCAAGAAATAAGTAATACTTTTCTGTGTATGTATTTATTCTGGTTTTGCACTGGTTGTTGTTTTCAAAAGGGATGTTTCATGGTTACATGGGAAGAATTATGGTACCATCTGCTTTCGTGGTCTTAGTCGCCCATGAAGTGAACTGTCAGGAGTGGATCAAAGTTACTTTTAGCTAAAATGTATGGAAAATGGGTGTATTAGTTTTATTTATACTAAAGGTAGCCAAGAGATTTGAAGATGTACTGGATGTTCACCTCTATGTATGTTTATAAGAGCAGTTGCACCACCAGTGTCCTGCTTTGTATTTGATTTATAGGAATGTTTGGGGTTCTCGGAATTGTGCAAATGTATTCAATCAAGCATATACTTGTATTTCCACTTGGGAGTTGTACTTGTAAGGTACTTCTATGACTGCTTGGTTGTTAAGATATTGGACTTCTATCTGGCAATTTTGCAGCAATTTGAGGTTTTCTTCTTCCTAATGCATAAAACCTAAAAATAATCAGTTCTGTGACTATGTATTGGAATTCAATCCCCTCCTAGAGGCAACATTTTAAAACATTTAACTTTGACTCTGATGTTGCAACTCATCATTTCTGTGGCTTCCTTGCAATAAAATTAAGACACCTATTGGGCTGAGTTTCCACCTTAAGGACTACAGTTTGTGTTTGTCAGCCTTTGTAGCATTGTTTTTCTGTGAGATCAACAGATCAACAGCGGCGTATCTGGGGTAGGTTTCCATAAGAGATCTGCGTAAAGCAGTTACTTGGCTAGGTTTCATTTGAGGACTATAACTCATCAAGGCTTTGGAGTCTGGACCACTGGTTTTCTATGAGTTCAATAACAATTTTGTTTTGTTTTTGTTAGCCTTTTAAAATTCATATCGTTGCTTCACAGTGATAAAGAGATAAGAGATTGATTCTATTATTGTATGAGTTGCTATGGATCTATGCCATAGGGTTTGAATTCCATTATTACTTTCTTTCTGTATGAAAAAATTGTATATTTAATACTCAAGTAGAATATTCATCAAATGAACTGCAGTTGTAAATGAATCCAATTCTTCTTGTTCTTTGAATCTGTTCTTTTCTGTTTTTGGTATGAAAATCCTTGTGAAACATTTTTATATCCAAATACTTCTGGTTTTTTTGAGATATATTTATTATTCTTTTCCTAGGTACAAATGCATTTTATCTGTTTTAATTTGTGGATATGGATGACTATATAATTATGAAAAGTTCCTTTTATGACACTAGCAGTTTCTGGTGCACTACAATTTACAGAATTAGCTTCCCTACTTATAGTTTTTCCTTTTCTTGATTTCAGTAATACAGACAAAAAAATGTACTTTTCAATTTTGAAAAATCCTCTTGAAATTTGATTTAAAGACTAAGGTTTATGAATCATGTATCAATAAAGTCCTATTGTGCAGATAATGGATGTTTTTCCTATGGACATTTCATTTGTTGTCAGGACTCGAGATGTCAATCTATGAAAGCCAACGTGCTAGTAAATTTGATGTCAAATTTTAGACATTTTCTCTATGTGAGTGAAGTCATTTCCTTGAATTTGGTGTTCATGCACAGAATTCTGTTGTGATAAAAAACAATTATCCTATTTTTGGAAGTGCCCTTTGCTTAGATAGAGGAAATTAATAGACCAATACAATTGATCCATGTAATATTTCCTTTTGATCCATGTATATTTTCAAACAAACAATCGTAAATTGTTATGGCATGGCTACCAATTTCGTAAAAAAGTCTTACCTAACACGTTATACATAACTTAATAGGCCAATACAATTGAGCAAAAAGCTCTATTTGCATGCCTTTTACTCTCCAAAAAATATGCCTAGCATATTGGTGGAAAAAGAGATTCCCAGTTCTCAGAAGCTCTATTGCCTGTTCAAGGGTTGCTCGGCACTGTTGTTGAAGGATGTGCCTGAAGTAGGAAGCTCAACTGAGCCAACTGTTGTTGTTATAAAAGATTCAGAATGCCCTGAATGCATAACGTTGTTTTGTGCTCAATGTGGTGGTAAGAATGATAAAAGGAGCTAATATTTCCTTGGATTTGGAACCTGGGAGACAACAAAGTTGTGAAACATACATATGGCTGTAAATATTGTTTACCAAATTCCATTGTGGTTTCTCTTTAACTTGATCTTTGCAATGTAGTCTTGATTCTCTTAAACAAGGGAATTGTCTGTTTTTTCAGGTTGCATAGATGTTGAACAATTAATGTGCATTCATTATTGAATATGTATAATAATGTTGTATTCAAGTATGTTTACAATGTTGTGTTCAAGTGCATTCACAATTTGTTCTTATACCACAACTTCTTCGTCATGAATAACTTGATAAGTTTCAAAGTGCATGCCATGAAGATTTCATTCAAGAGATACATGCTTGAACAAAAACAAACTTAAAATGTAGTAAGTTCAACCCCATACCTGTTGTGGATCTTTGATAGTCAGGGTTCTTGCGAAGTTTCATGAGTCAAGAAAAAGCCTCAAAGGACCTTGTGAAGTCTCTTTACTGAAATCTTTTTGAAGACTTACCTTCGCAGGTTTTGGATAATGTGATCAGGGGTATTTTGAAGCACATATCAGATTGCATTGTAACTACATTTCTCAGTGATAACATTAAGCGAGTTCAATACAAATGTTGTTATGGGAATTGAGGTTGATTTGACACTGCTTGAATCTTTTGCAGATACTCAATTTCATGACAGTGGCTTGCATTCCTCATGCTTCTCTGTAGCCCTCTGTCTAATAATCTTAATTTCTTCATCTTTCATATGCAATTTTGATGAGACTATACTAACTGTCTCTTCTAACTTTTTTACTGTGCTCCTGTTGTTTAGCAACTTACCACCAATTTGTTTTACACAATACATAATTATACAACCCCTACCACCCCATCTACATGTGCTAAAATTAAAATACTAATGTAACCACCCAAAATACCACATGGCTTATAAAATAGTGATATCGAACCCTTTGTATTTACTGGTGTGAATATAAGATCATAATATGAAAATATACTGTAAGGACAATGACCATTTGGAATCAATTTTTCTTAGGAAGTTTTAGCTCACGGAGAATATGGTCACATTGGAGGCATGATGGGATAGGCTGCCTTTTCCTTCTTTAGCGCACAACAGACTTCACATTGTCAGCACAATATATAGCATGATACAGTACTCAGTTCTCCCAATTTCTGCGTCGAGGTGCTACAATCACGGTGGCCCCAATTTTAATGAGTTGTAACTATGTTAGGAGACACCCAGAAATGCATTTCCCCACCTGTAAATAACATCATAGTACAACACTTAATTTCACTTTTTTTCAAAAAAAGAGGATATAACCACCCAAAATACCACATGGCTTATAAAAATAGTGATATCGAACCCTTTGTATTTACTGGTGTGAATATAAGATCATAATATGAAAATGTACTGTAAGGACAATGACCATTTGGAATCAATTTTTCTTAGGAAGTTTTAGCTCATGTAGAATATGGTTGCAGTGGAGGCGTGATGGGATGCGTTTCCTTTTCCTTCTTTAGCACACAACAGACTTCACATTGTCAACACAATCCATAGCATGATACAGCACTCAGTTCTCCCAATTTCTGCATCGAGGTGCTACAGTGACGGTGGCCCCAATTTTAATGCGCTGTAACTATGTTAGGAGACACCCAAAAATGCATTTCCCCACCTGTAAATAACATCAAAGTACAACACTTCAATTCACTTTTTTTTAAAAAAATAAGATATGTTGAAACTGTTTTTGTTTCGTTCTATTCTGTGTCGTTGTCATTATTTGTATCATGCTAGCTCGTACAACATGAAGGACTCGAGGGATCTTAATAGCTTTGAGTTCTACTATGCTACTACTTGTACATGTGTTTTTTCATGCAAGGTTATATCTATCCAGCACATAAAAGCCATATAAGAATAATGCTCAAGACAAATGTACATTGTATATGTGATAAAAGCCATATAAGAATAATGCTTAAGACAAATGTACATTGTATATGTGATAGTTCTCATTTCATAAACTTTGTATGACTATTGTACCACCCATTTCATGATAACATAACATTCATTGATATCTAGTGTGTATTTCTTCTATTCAATGTCATTCACATCAAGTATATTCTCTTTTTACTCATCCAGAGGTGGTGATTTTGATTGAAGGCTAAAGATCTAAAAATAATTGTTTATAATTATAATTTCAATTCTGATAATTTTAAAATTTTGTTTCTACCTTTTTTAAATTGTTTTATAGTAATTGTATGTTTAAACGAAAACATCGTGTTTTTTTGTTCTGTTTTGCATTACCCAAATTGAATTTGAAGTTTGTTTGATGCACCATTATTATTCATTCCTGATAGAGTTCCGAAGATCTCAATGCAGAATGACTCCATCCAACTACACAGGGATACATAAGGGGTAAACAAAATTAGAAGACAAAATGAGAATGTCTTTATTTGTTTTGCATGCAAATGAAAAATTAGAAATGCAGTTTTGGATCTCATTTCTCATGCAGTCAATTTTATGTAAAGACCATGCAAAATTCACAACATTTGCTTAAGAAGTACCGCCCAGCCGTATGAATTATACAGTTTGTCAGAGCTTCGTAGTGACAATGATCTGCACTGTCCATTGTGAACAAATAATGAGTAAAAATATTTAAAATAATTATGAATAATTAAGTGAATGAAATATCAAAAATGGATCTTACTTAGGGCAAGCACGTATAGATTCGATACAAATTGCTCATTTTTAAATAAATTCAAACAAATATTTATATATAAAGAAAGATTTCTCGACTTTTCTTTAAAACATTTCTTATTGCACTACACTAATGTGGCATGTTTCACGAAGATTATGAATCAAATTTGGAGAAGATTTACAATTGTGGAAGCATATGTTTGTGTAAAAACTAACCAATACCCAAATTGAAAATACAATTGAGATTTTAATATATATATATATATATATTAATTATATATATATATATTATTTATATATATATATATTAATTTAGAAATACTTGCACTTTTAAACTTCTATTAAAAATCACAATTCCCAACTCTCATAAATCTATCAGCCTCTTTTGTACCTCTTTGGGACAATTTGCTAGTTCTATATTTTATTCAATGGTTCATAACATGATAATTTTATAGAACATTTTTGAAAAAAAAAAAAAGATTACATATTTTTCTTCTTTACTTCTTACTTCTTTTCTAAAAGACTGTTTTTTTCCTTTCCTTAGGTGAAACCTCTTCTTCAACAGGTGAATTGATGATCTCCGATTGCACTATATCTGGAACTGCCTGATCAAAATGGGATATTGAATTAATCATTCAACCTTGACTTCTGCTTCTGTAGAGTGCAGAATTCCAAATCTATTTCTAGAGGGAGAAGGGAACTGCGTGATCGAAATGGGGTATTGAATTAATCATTCAACCTTGAACTCTGCTTCTGTAGAGTGCAAAATTCCAAATTTATTACTGGAGGGAGAATGTTGGTGAGACTCAAATCTATTAGAATGAGGCCTTTTGTATTTCCATAGAGATTTATTTATCTCAATGATAACTTGAGATTCTTCCAGTTATGACAAAAGAGTAAAATATTTAAAATAGAACATGGACTATAGAAATTTATCTGAATGATAAATTGAGATTCTTGAGATTCTTATCTCACGCTGCATACAATTTCAGTGTATGTAAATGAAAAATTAATAGATCAATTTAATCTTAATTTTGATGGATTTGATTACCTATTCTTCCCCACTCTATGCCTTACGGCATTTCCTTTGCAACATAAGGTGCAAATGCTAGTATAAATTTATTTAATTAGGCCGATATGCCTTCGTTTGAATCAGTTTAGTAGTCTACACTTTCATTCTCTGATTGACATATGGATTTTTTGTTGTTTGACATCTAGAATAATTTTTTCTCTATCATCTAATTGAATTCTAGATCTTCTACTGTTTGACATCTAGCACAAATTTTCCTCTTTCCGCTTGACATCTGTTTCCGGCATGCATCATTATTCTGGGTTTCTCTGCGTCTAGTTTGGTGGCATTATGCCCACATGAATCTATTCCACTTTACACACCCGTTGTTTCATGTTTCCCGGTACAAGTCCTGCTGCACCTGGCTTTGTTCCCCTACATGGTGCATGTTGCTGCAGTCTTTCATTGTTTGTTATTTTACATCCGAAATTAAGAATGTAAAGGCTAGCTTGATGACAAGTGTCTCCTTTGAGTTGCGTCCTCTACATGATATCCTGCGTGGTTCCTACAGCTACCCTTCAAAAATTTTCATGTCAGAAATCCGATGATTCTCATCCGCTTCGGTTAGTTATGGTCATAACCACCTTACCCCTAATCGCATTCTCGCCTCATTTGCCTTCTGCGTGCCCAGAGGAGCTCTACTCAACATCTCATACCTTCGCCTTTTCTTTTGTCACTTACTTTGCTCAGGCTAGGATGCCAGGTAATCTCTACAGCAATTTCCTTGCAGATCTGGTATTTAAATTTGTTTTCAAGAGATAAGGTTATTTTTTTCCTATCTTGCGGTGGCTAGGTTCTCATCTACCAGATTTTGGTGTTAGGGTTTCATGGCCGGCTATGGAATCACGCTGCCAAAATCAAACATGGACTTTTTGGTCAGCTTAGCTATATAACTTATATGAATGTGGCCATTCGGCCTGCCACTTCTCTAGGTATTACAATTTTCTTAGTTAATCAGGATTCAAATGTTTACAATACTACCCGAATTTTAGTAAATATGACTTCTTGTCTACATTCTGACAATATACTGTTTGGAGTATACGATTTTATGCCCAAATTTTAGTTTCTCTATAACTTTGAATTCTGGGTATGACAACAACTCTGGGTTTTCAAAGCCTTCAGTTTTTATTTATTTAAATGATGAATATCCTCCATGTTTTTTCATAGTCATGTTTTCTTTCCTATAGTTACCATATTGCATGTAACAGTGATTAGGAACAGTTTGGCTCCGTCGATTTCCCTTCATGGTTCAGTTTCTTTTGTAATTTAGTTGCAAAAACTAAAGTGGTATATCCAGCACATTGCTATGAATAAATCCTTGCTGTAAAAGGGTATTCAGATACTATTTGTACTTCCAATTCGTATTTGTTTCTACCTCTTTCTAGATTTTACAATCTTGGCTTACAACCTATTACAATTTCACTGTTTTTGTTTACTTTCCAGTTCTTTATTCATTACAGAGTGGGTATTGTTACTGCTCCAGTGATTAGGCAAGACCTAGTTCCTTTGGGACCTGCGACTCACCATGTGGAGCATATTGTATTTATAAATTATGAACAAAGAACATTCTGGATGGTAACATACATAGCACTAAAATTGACTTCTCACATAGGCTAACAGATATGCATGAGAAGCATTGTCCCTTTGGGGACTATACCATGTACTTATCCTCCTAAAAAGAATGAGAATATACAATCTATAGAGAGAAAAAGAATAGGCTGACACCTATGTTTTATGTAGTCCTAGCCTCCTAGGATGTTAGTACAAATGTTCCAATATATCCAAATCCCATCACGAAGAATGTTGCAACTTGCATATAAAGGTAGATATAAAAGTAATTTTATCCTAAGATGCAAAGAAGAAAGGAGAGCATGTAAAGAAAGGAGAAATGGAGACAATCACCATAAAATCGGAGTTGAAAATGGAAACATAAACATTGATGACAACTCGGTAGGGATGGTGGAGAGTGAAACAGAACATTGGTGCAGTAGAGGCATTAATGGGTGTTCTAAAGAGATATGATTGTTTAGGATTTGATGGCCACCCTTATTGGCAACAATGTCTTTGTCAGGTTTGCTTTCCCTTCCTTATTGCACATTTAATTTTGTGATTCGTGAATACTGGTTCTATATATCTGCAAGTCTCCTTTTGATTTATTTTCTAGCTTTTTCTTCTTCTATAATTTTTGTAATGTATACAAGCATTACTTGTTATTAATGGTAACGTGAAGGCATATGAAATATTTTTCCAATTTACCAGAGATCAATTACAGACAAGTAGATAATATATATTAGGGAAATGGTTAAATAGTGATGCATAGAATGTTAACGCAAGTCAGTAATAATGAAATGTTATGTTTGGAAGAATGATTTCATAAAAGTGAGCTATTATTAGGAAACTGGTTCAAATCAAGAGGAATCTTTGAAAAACTGTTAATAACTATTTTTTCCTATACAATGCGCTTTGTGAGAAGGTTTTAGTATCAACTTAAAATTAACTAAATTTGTTGCATTTCCTTCTAAATTGTTTGCTAATTCTAGTAGCTTGTATGTCACAGGAGATTGAAATTGTTTTGATTGCACATCCAACACAAATAAATGGACAGACATTGCAATACAAGCACCTGCAAATTGCGGTAAGTTCTTGTGACTTGGATTTTAACATCCAACTTTTCCTTTAAAATCCATTTTGAGGTCGATGAAATTTTCCATGATGATATTTACAAGCACATTTATGAGGACTAAGAGATGTTCTCCTGCATTATGTTTTTAAAATTTTTTGACAGTACAATGTCGTTTGATACTGATAAGTATCAAAGTTGCTTCTCTGATTTTCATACTCAAAATGTTAGTCACTGAGGATAGTACTTTTCTCATGTTCCTGAGTACTGCATTCTTCTTTATTCTTTACTTCACACATTTTCATGGATTATTTCTCTCCATTCAGTTTTTTTAAATCTCTTCTTCATTGGTATTTTCATTTTTGTGAAACATCTTTTCTGAAGGAAATGCCCTAGAGAGTATATGTATCTCAATCCAATTGTTTTTTTATCACCTCTACATTGGTATTTTTATATGCCTGGTTCTCTTTTTTGCAGGAAATGCCCCAAAGGGAAATTAGTGGTTGAACTAAGTTGCTCATTTTTTACCACAATTAGATGTCTGCAATAATGGTATTTTTATATGCCTCATTATCTTTTCTGCAGGAAATGCCCCAAAGGGAAATTAGCGGTTGAACTAAGTTGTTCATTTCTTACCACAATTAGATGTCTACAATAGTTATGATCTTTAAAATCGAAACAATCTTTCCTACAAAATATGTGGTGTTTGTGAACATTTTTATGAAGTTACCATGTTCTCCATTTAGACTGTGTTTTCTGTTTTGCGGCATCTGTTGGAATATAATAATCAAGCAGACCTAGGCTATGAAGAGCAGGAATTGTTGATTGAATATTTGGTAAAAAATTTCTTCTGCTCACCCCCTATTTTTTTGTTTATGGATATATTTCATATAGGACATGTAGCTTCTCTTATTCTACATATGTTTCGAGCAATACATTGCAGGAATTAACAAAGAATAGACCATAGTAGTGTAGTATGTCTCTAAAACCATTTGGTTTTTATAGGTCTCTAAAACCATTTGGCAAGAGTCGAAGACTAATTTTCCCCACAGAAATACTATTCCATTGGAAGGTATTATGTTGTTGTCTTCTAGAAGGTATTATGTTGTTCAAGGTGATCAGTCAACAAAGAAGGTATTATGTTGTTGTCTCGAAGGTATTATGTTGTCCAAGGTGATTAGTCAACAACGATGAATGATGTGTGCTTCAAAATATCCATTAAGATCTCACATTTGGGAACCGATGTACAAATGTCTTCCCTGTGCAATTTAAAAAACCTTTAGAATTTTTCTAATTTAAAAAACATCCATTAAGCTCTCATCTCTCACACTTGGAAACCAAAACCAATGTACAAATGTGTTCCTTGTCCAATTTAAAAAACAACCTATCGGTATGTTTTGCACTTTATGGGGCAAGGGCAATTGCAAGTAATAATTAGTTAGGTTGGTCTACCTTTTTGTTGCTGGTTATGTCTATCATTGTCATTGTTGTGTTGTGCTGGTTACATCTGTCAGTTCATTGTGTACTTAAAACAATCAATTAGTATAATATAATTGATTAATTTCAATTAAAAATTACAATTTTAATATTTATTTTTTATTTGTTATATTTGATTGAAAAAAAACAATTTTTATTAACTTATAAAAATTATATGGATTAATTTCCAATTAAAATTTACAATTTTAATATGTAAATTTTAATTTTAATTTATTACTTGTGATGAAAAAAAACATTTTTAATACTATAATTATAAAATGAATTAAATTTCAATTAAAATTACAACTTTTATGTTTTATTATATTTGATGAAACACATTTTTAAAAATAAAAATTATAGTTATATATAATTATAAAAAATAAATATCATATAATATCAATATAAAAAAATTTAAATTTCTTAAAAAATTATAATATATTTAAATTATTTGAATAATACAGCAATATTAAATATATAAATACTAAAATTAATAATAAATATCTTAAAAAAATATAAATAATATTTTATTATATTCCAACATTTAAATTAATTTTTTTTCTTTTAATGGATAGTTCAATCTATGATTTTCAATTTAAAATTAAAGATTTTAATTTCATACAGTGAAATGCAAATGTTTGAGTTCATGTTTTATTGATAATGATGATGGTTAACGTCCACTTAAATCAAACTTTCCATCACACACTTAGCAAATGCCACTTACAGTAATGAGGATGTTAGACTTTAAGCTTCTCAATATTGTCAACTAACATCTCCCATGCCACATCTTAGGTATAAAACATGGCCGGTTAATTAATTCTATGTTTTTCATTTGATTTGGTTGTGTCGCTCGTTTTTTTTAAAGTAAGATGTTTAGGAAAAGTAAGATTTCTTTTTAGCTTGTTTTTTTATTTTATTTAACATGCCTCTAAAATTAGATTCTTATTTTGATATAGTTTTATTAAAAAAAAATTTATTAAAATTTAAAAATATATAAATGATTAATATTAATCATTTCCTTTTTTCTTTTAATTTAATTTATAAAATATTAATATAAAAACAATTTGATATATCAATTTGAATAGTTAAATATTATAAATTATAAATAAAATCTTCCATTGTTTACCAGTTCTTTCTTTTCCCTGTGCTGAAATTTTTTAATGTTGATATTTCCAATGTTTGATTTATTATTAAAAAATAGTTTTACTTTGGGTGAAAAAAAATGTGTTCCTATTATCTTAAAATTTCCACTGCTTAATCATAAATACTAATTTTTAATTTCACTGGTTTCAGTTTATTTAAATCAATTAGAATTTTTTACTTATTTCTTTTGTAACATATAAATATAATTTTTTTATTGGGTTATACATATATATTCCTAAGTAATTTTGATTAGTTGGGATTTCATTTGGAAATTTATTGATTTGACTTGTTTTGAATGATTGATTGGATTTTGTTATATAAATAATTGAGAGAAACAGAGAATAATAATTTGTATAATTTTGATTAGGATTTATTTTATTTTGGGCAATTTATTGATTAAGTTTAGTTTGAATGATTGAATTATTATATCATTTATTATTTTAAACCAAAATACAATTCTTTCGATCTAACATTTCTATCAGTTTCTCTTTGTACTTTTTGGAACAATTACTATTATATTATTTTAGGCCATAATTAAATTATTACCCAAAGCTTTTTTTGTTTTTACACTACATAAAATGGAAAAGGTAATTCACTTTAATTCTTGATGAAAAGGTACTCACTTTTATTCCAAAGTCTTCGTAGACTTGAGCACTGACAAAAAGTCACCAAGAAAATGCAATGGGACGTCCCATTTTTCAAGAGATGGAAAGCATCATTTTTGACTTTGTGGCTTCAAATAATTTCGGTTCACGAGTTTAACAAGAAACTCGCCTACTTATCCTCAATTTATTTAAATATTGAATTCAGATTTAGATTTTTAGCCACCGGCTATTGGCCACATGTTCGGGAATGGAGGATGTGGAATCTCTGTGTGGGTTCAAACGGCATCAAAGACATCGTTCAAGAATAAAACCACTCTCACTTGCTAATGGTATGTGACAACTCGGTATATTTGATGATGATGATGATGATGATGATGATGATGATGATGATTTATTTGTGTATGTGATTTTATTGTTTGTGGAACAAGGAATCTATTTCCTCGTAGTGATAAAGTATATATATTTTATTTTTCTAGTTTTGAACTTGTAATCTCTTAAGAAGAAACACATACTCTTAATCATTAGACCCACTTAAACTCAAATATTCCATAAAATAATATAAAAATCTCACCACTTTACATGCAACCATAAATTCACCCTTAAATACAATATCATTAAAAGTTCCGAAAACAACTTTGTCAAACCATTTCTCATTCTAAGTCCCACACGTATTTATATAAAAGACCAATCTAATCACTACTCACAGTCTCATATTTATATAAATGACAAACCTGATTAATAGCCACAATCTTAGAGTGAGGATGATTGAGAATGGCATATAAAATATGCAAAATAAAAAATCAATCTTAGTGGTCTTCAAAAATCTTAATGGTTTTCAAAGTACTTAGTAGCCTATCGATTACGTTATTTTATTTATGTTGAAAAAGGGATTGTAAAAGCGAAGAGTTATAAAATTAAAAAAGAAATTGCAAACGTGGAAAGCTATAAAATCATATAAAAAAGGCAATGGTATCCAAAAATATTATTATAATACTAAAATATTACTAAAATGAATATGATTCAGAGTACTTGATAGACACTCAAATAAATATATAGAAATATTCAATAGCCTCTGAAATAAACATAAAATACAATTAAAATAAATATGACTCCAAGTACTTAATAGCCACTCAAATAAATATATATAGAAGTTTCTAATAGCCCTCTGAAATAAATATATGGAAGAAAAACTAAAAAAATAATATATTATATTATTCATAAATAATTTAAAGTATAATTAAGTTTTTCAAATAAAAATAATTTAATTAATTTGGTCACTTTAGATTCATCATAATTTTTGGTTATTTTATTTTTTGTTATACTTTATTTGGTTAAGTTGAAACTATTTTTGGTTAATATGATTAATTAATGGACCATTTTCAGTTGACTCTTATTTGACTTTCTATTCTCACTTTATTATATTTAGAAGATTTATAAGTGACATGAACTTCACACCCATCCATTAACGTAATTATATAGAGATTTAAGAGGTGAAATCATCTCTTTATAACCCCTCATAAATCTAGCATTATGAAGCATAAGCATAGTTTGAAATTGCACAATCTAGCTTCTAGTGATGGTTTCAAAAACATGTCAGCAATTTGATCACATATCGTGCAGTAAACAAGAGGAACTAGAGTTTCAAAAACCAATTGGCTTAAATAATGAGTATGAAGTTCCACATGGTTTATCTTATTATGAAAAATAGGGTTTTCCATTGCTTTTACGGCACTTTAGTTCTCACAATACACTACTCACTCTTCCATGAAAGGAAATATTAGTTCACTGATTAAGTTGTGAAGTCATGTTGCCACTATGCCATTACTAATTACACCTCTATATTCAACCTTAGTGATCAAAATATAAACAACCTTTTACTTCATACAAGACCAAACAATGGATCTACATATAATATAAAACACATAGACATAATGAGGAAACTTATTCTCATCTACATCTTCATCCCAACTTGATTTAATATACTCAACAAACTTGTTCGTTTTCTTACTGCAACACTTAATACCAAGTTTATAAGAACCTTTGAAATAGAAAACAATTCACTTTGTAGCCTTCAAGTGCCTCTCTTTTGGATCCTACATGAACCTAGAGATCACATTAACATGAAAAAAATATCAAGTTGACTATGAGTTAAGTAAATGAAGCTACCAACAAGCTACTTATAGAGAATATCATTGACTTTCAGAAAAATCTCACTTCGTAGTAAGCTTCATTCTTGACTAATAAGGTGTAGGTCATGGTTCACTATCTTCCATTTTGAATCTTTGCAATACATTCATTACATATTTAAGTTGAGAAAAAAAAATTGTTGTTATCCATTGCAGCTTTGATGCTTATAAAGAAGTGCAACAATCCAAGGTCCATCATTTCAAATACATCTACTAACTATTTCTTCAAACCCAAAATGAGATCAACACTACCTCCAATATTGACTAAATCATCAACATACAATGCGACAATTAAAGTATAATCATTTACATGTAAAGCATCATAAATACAATAAACAATTTGGAACCATAACGAAGAAAGAACTCAACAATCCTCTCATGTCATGTCCTTGGGGCTTGTTTCTCACCATATAAATATTTCTTCAATGCACACACAAGAATTCCATCCTTATCAAACTCTAGGAGTCATTTCACATAAATCTCCTTAATGAGATCACTATGTAGGAAATGATTATTAGCATCGACATCATGTATTGTCCATCCAAAACAAGTAGCAAATGAAAGAATTAGTGAAACATAGTTTATCTTTACAACTAGTGTAAAGGTTTGAGTGTAGTAGATACATTCATGTCAACAAAAACATCATGCTCTTATGGAGATGAGCATGTTTCTTAATGTCAAGTTTAATTCACCATGCAAATTTTCCTATGCCTTAGAAAATTATAGAAGCAAGAAAAGATATAGTCCTTACTATCTAAAATCCAAACTAGCAAAAATTATCGAAAAATACATTGTAATATGCCTTTAAATTCATCAAGCTCAGTTCTATAGCTTTAAGTCCCTCTTCAACAAATAATTTCCCCATTCATCTAATTTCAAATATAGGAAAATAATCATGTTACACAGCGTTTTGTCAATGTCCCTGTAATCCCCGTCCATGATCCTAGAGGACCTCTACAGTGAACCCTACATGATTTCCCATCATGAAGAAACTCCCAATATGTCCCTCTTCATGAGCAGAATAATTCCCCTTTGCATCATTTCCCAAGAATCTTCCTTTTACCCTAGTTTACAAGGCTGGTGCTACTGACCAGTTTCCTCCTCGCACCAATTTGCAGAGATTAAAACTAGCCCTAGTGCCATACAGACTGTAGAATTTGTCACTGTAGATCACCAAATAATGAAATATACTAAAGCAAAATACAAGATTGACTTCTACAACAAACTTGCGGAAGCTTAATCGAATATGACCAAGATCAAATAGAACACATATAACTGAGAATGAGAAAGCAATCACACATGAACACAGAAGAATATTTTGGAGAAAGCCTTAGCCTAAAACCCCAATCTCTATATTATCATACAAGTGGAAAATATGTTCATATTACAAAAATAATTAGCTCACAAGCTATCCTTCTCTCTCTGCAATCAAACAATAGTGCTCATAGACAGTCAAAGGCTCTCACAACCTTCTTCTCTGCCCTCTAAGCCTCCTATTTCCTTGCACAGTTTTTCCTGGGGTCCAGTGCTTCCACTTGTGTGAATTCCCACCTCACACTGCTCACTTGGCTCAGAAATAACTGCACAAA
>APFE030825349.1:0-34982 GCA_000404065.3 Pinus taeda | reverse complement strand
GAAAAACACTTGGTTTCTCATAGAATAATGTATGTTTAGAGAAGGATTTCTCTTAATTGTCTTGTTTGTCACTAGAGAGTCTTATACTCCTAGGGAGGTTAGTTTTGTCAGCAAAAATAACACTTTCTGCATGACACTATCCATTTCTACAAGAGTCCCTTCCCTCCATTCATCCATGTTGGCATATTGCTCAATTTTTGGGATTCTGTGATAAAAATAGGGTGATAGTCTATTTTTCATTCTTCTATCACAGATTAAACTATGAGGGTCATATGGAATCCAACCAAATATTTTGCTTAATCTCATGTGGTCTTCTAGGATTTTTTCTGCTGATGTGCCTGCTTCCTTGTTGTTGCAGATAAATGGGCCTAGGCGATCCTTAATTTTCAGTTGTGCTTTCTTCTTGGCCTTGGTAAAATGAACTTGATCTGATTTGATCATATGTCTATAATATTCCAAAGCAAATAGTCTCATTGGAACATATCTTGGTAGCTTGAATGGGGGAAGCTCACAGCCATATACCCTGATTTCTGTGTGATTTCATCATTAATTCTTGGAGGAGGATTTCTTGTTAGAAAGGTAGTTGCTGAGTGGAAAAACTAGTTAATGAACTAATTATAATCAAAAGATTCATGGAAGATAGAAGTCCAAAAAATGACTGACCTTGGATTACTTTTTGTATCAAGATTCATGACAGAAAAAGGGAACTTGTGAGACTGATAGTAGAGAATGAGGTGTGATATGAAGGTGGAGTACTTGAAAACCTTTTCATTTTCTAGTCTCATGAACTGATCGGGGATTTTCTCCGCAATATTTGAAGCATAATTATACCTGACAACAGGGGGCTGACCAGAGGTAAATATAGACAGCGAAACTATGACCAACTCATCTACATACTCACTAGTGTTGAATCCCATGACTGCAACTATCATATCAACTATGAATTTTCCTGTATTTGTGAAGAAAGCTAACATATAAGGAGGGGGATCTTTAGGTTGATGTTCTTTTACTATGAAATTCTGGCAAAGGCGATTGAGTTCAAATTGGGATAACTTAGTTGATTTCTCAAGCAAATCCTAAAGGGAAATGGGGGTGAGGGCTTGACTAGAATGAAATTGCAACATTTCATTAATCGAGTCAGCAGTTATTGTGAAGAGGACTGTTTGATTGGGAGACATCACTACTCTGAGGTTGGATTCATAATTTACATGGCACTGATGGATTATATCAAGAAAAATGTGCACAAAAGGGAGAAAGTACATTGGGAAATTGGATTCCCATAGTCCTATGGCATCATGGCCATTCAAACGATTATCTCAGCAGTGGAAAAACACTTTCAGATGGTCTTTATTAGTGGTTATGTGTTTTATTTGGAAATCTTTATCGTCCAGGGGCAGATAGTCTAAATCACAGTGAGGGGTGATAATGGGTACAATATTTAGGGCTACTGGGGTTTCCATTCTAGTTCTGGTGGATTCAGATAGGAAACTCGAGGTTTTTCAAGTGAGATTGATGAAACAGAGGGTCTAGGGAACTTGAATTTTAAATGTGATAACTGAATTATGGTGAGTTGGGATTCTTTTCTATTAATTTGCAGCGAAAACAAGTACTCAGAGATTTTTTTTACGGGAATTTGGGTAAATACCTATTTTTAGGGACGGTCAGTGAAAGGCAGGTAGACTGGTGTGAATGGAGGACTCTGAGGAGCGTCGACTGCAAATTTTGAAGGTGGTTGGCGGTTGTGAGAACAAGTTGGTTGACTTTCATCGTTCAATTTGCTGCATGCATGTGTTCGCATAATAGAATGACAAAATGATTTGTTTTGTTTTATATACAAAGTCAAGGATTTAGCAGGTTCCACGATTTGAATGGGTGGTGTCAGCAGGAAGATTTGATGTTTTGTCGTTTAGTGGGATGCGGTAAGCAGTTTTTATCGCACCGCTCATGGAGGGGGCCCAGTATTCGGGCTCATCTGCGCGATTCCATACGATGAGCGACGGGTGGCGGGGGCACTGTTCACAAAACCGCTTCGCGATTGCGTGCTAACGTTCGGTCACAGAGGGTCATGCAATATGCATGATAGTCATCGAATCTGAAGGGCTTGATCAGATGGCTATCGGGGAGGTGATGGTGATGGGAATTTAATGTGAGCAGGCCCGATGTAATTAAAGATTTTTTTAATTATATCAGGAGCGATGGAATTGATCAGGAAAGTTATTAATTAACCATGGGGGTTAATTAATCTTTTTTTATTATGGTGAGGGTCGAAGTTCTTAATTAATTACAAATTAACTAATTAATCCCTATTAATGGTGTATTATGGTTATATTTAACCAAGGGGTAGGGTATGTAAGTTTTTGGGATTTTTACATATTAAAATAACATGGAGCGAGTGAAATTTTATAAGGGAATTACTTAATAACATAAATTAATATTTAATATGATATTGAATGGAAAAAGCACTAAGTCTAAAACATTTTCATGTGTGCATTTAAAACTTAGGCTAAGTGAAAAATGAGGGTTTCATGGAAATATTTTAATTTCCCTAGGTAAAATAAGGTTTCACTTAGGGAAAACTTTATAAAGGGAATGAATGACTTATAAAGGAATATGATGATTGATAAATGGGCTTAAGTACTTAAGTATTTATAAATTATTGAGCCGAGGTTTCGGTCCCTCCAAAGGTCAGAGAAATGCTCTGAGCCCCTCTAATTTAATAGATACCTTGGCACTTAGGGGAAATTAGTGAAAATTTAAGGGAAATGAGTAGGGGAGTTAATTATTTTAACTTTGTTTGGTTCATGTACCTTCCATGTGATACATGTCATTTTCCTTATGATGAAAGTAAAAACATTTGCACATTTTAGACATATCATTCATCACATATTATTTCTGCAACCATCATCTACTTACCCTTCCTACTTAACCTAGCATTTTTAATTCTTTATTAGGGTGCACTTAGACTAGCAAACCCTTATCAACCTTTTTTTTCTTTTACATGGTAATGCCCATCTAAGTCTACACTTATTACATCTAAGGGCTCAGATTAAACTGTTGAGCTCCTTTTTCACTCTACCTATCTACTTATCTTCCAAGATTAAACTGTTTAGTGAGATCTTTATTCTCTATTTCTAAAACATGAAATTGAAATATGAACTAGTCAAGTTTAAGCTATTTGATTATTCATGAATTATGGCATAGGTGAAAAACTGCAGACAATTGTTTATTATACAAAAGTAAAAATGTAGTGGAATTTAAACTTGCACACTTTCCTGGCATTTCTTTTTTTTGGAGTTCATTTTCTTTCATTTTTTGACCATATTTTTATTCGTTTCACCATTTGATTTTTATTTTAAGGTATATCCTATTTACATTTTTTTCTTTTACAAATATGGAAAACCTTTGTAATAAGTGAAGGTATGAACATATTACATAGCTCATCAAGTCAATCATGATATATGACACCTATTAGTATAGGGGCATAACAGTGGCTCCACTTGGGGATGGCTTTCCCTGGTGGAAAGTCAAGAACAATAGATTAGAGGCCTTCTAAATGACTTTAAGCTTGCTCTACAATATTCTTTTGCTTGTTGCTTTATTGTATGTAAAACATTGATACTTCTAAAGCTTAGGGCCTTCTCTTCAGGCTTCAACTCCAAAAAGTTACTGTCCAATCAAAACTGTGACATTACAAAGGATATAATATGTACATGAAAAACATGGTAACATTAGTAAGTAGGATCAAAGTAATGTTTTAGCATCTGACCATTCCCTGATCCTTCTTCTGCTTTTGTACCATCTAACTCTTTAAGAAAATATGTATTATTTCCTTTGAAAGTATAGATGATGTATGGTCCTTTCCATAAGAAGTCAAAATTTCCATGTTTCCCCTTATCCTCTCTTCTAGAATCCCATCTTAACACTTTTTCTCCAAGGTAGAAATCTTCTACCTTGGTTCTTCTATCAAATATCTTCTTAAACTTCTCCTACAACACTTGGAATCTTTGGTACACCTCATCTCTGGTCTGCTTTAAATTGATGGTCTAGTTTATTCTTCTTTGAATATCATTAGGTTCTACTTGAGCTTCTTAGAGTTTTTCATGACAGGAACTCCTAATGATGAAGGAAAAACAGCTTCCATGCCATATACTAACTCACAAGGACTAGTTCCAATATATTTTTAGTTTTAAGCATGTCAACCCATAATGCATTTATTAGTTTTTTGTTCCAATTTTTCTTGTTTTCTTCTAATAGTTTTTTGATGATGTTAATGATACTCTTGTTAGAAGATTCAGCCAGTCCATTCCCTTGCGGGTAGTAGGCTGTGGAATGGCCTAGTGTAATGTGATACTTGTTACAGAAACTAATCATTTTCTTTGATTTGAAAATTGCCGCATTATCTGTAATGATTTTAGTGGGGCAACCAAACCTTGATAATATATTGATTTCTAGGAAACCTATGATCACTGTGTCATTGGCCTGTTTGGAGGGGATAGCCTCTATCCATTTAGTAAAATAGTAAATGGCAGTGAGTATCCATTTATGTTGGCTAGAAGAAGGTGGATGGATTTCTCCATTGAAGTCAAGACCCCATTTTTGAAAACGTTTCTCGGTGGAAATAGGTTTCAGAAGTAAAGGTAACAATTTTCTCTTGCCTTAAAAAATTTGACATTTATGGCAAGAAGTCACAAATTTCTTCACATCTGAAAACTAGGTTGGCCAATAGAATCCAGTCCTTAGGATCTTATCTGTAGTTGACTTCTAATAGAGGTTTCCACCACAGTCTCCTGTATGAAATTCTTGGAGAGCCTTGTCAGCTTCATCTTTTAATAAACAATTCAATAAAATTCCTTCATGATTTTTCCAAAAAAGAGTATTATCTAAGATACAAAACTTTAAAGCTTTCATTTTTAAAAACCTATTCTTGGTTCTGGATAAACCTAGAGGAGCTTGCAGGTTTTGTAAAACATAAATTACATCAGCATACCAAGGTGAGTCCGAAAAGGCCTAGCTGATTTGTGGAGTCACCATCTCCTGCTCGTTATCCAATTCATTTATGTCTAGGACTTGACAATTAGTTTCTGCCATGAGTTTGGCCAATCCCTGTCCTTTTATTAGTTTTGTAGGTTTTGTCTCTATATCATATTCTAAGATGGTAGAAATCCATTTACCTCGTTTTCCATCAATTCCACCTTGAGTTAGGATGTCTTTGACAACTGCATTAGGTACATAAGCTGTCACATGAGAGTATAATATATAGACACTAAAGTCTTTAATGGCTTTTACAAGTGCAAAAGCTTGCTTTTCCATAATTTTGTATTTTAATGATGCATCTCTGAGTGCTTTACTAAAAAAGGCTACAGGTTTTTCACATCCCTGATCATCCTTTTGTAATAAAATAGCTGCTATAGTGTGTTCTCATGCAAAAAAAAATTGATGAAGTCTCTATTAAATTGTGGACTCGTGAGGACCGGTGTTCTAGTTAAGGCCATTTTAATTTCTTCAAATGATTGTTTGGCCTCTACTGTCCATTTGATACTTGAATCCTTTTTTAGCATGTTATTTAGTAATTTAATGAGTTCTACTAAGTTAAATATGAATCTTCTCAAAAAATTTATCTTCCATAGGAAAGCTTGAAGTTCTTTGATACTTCTTGAATAAGGTATCTGTAGAATAGCTTCGATTCTGGAAGAGTTAATTCGAATGCCATCCTTGGATATGATATGACCTAAAAGTTTACCCTCCTGTAGACCAAACAAGGACTTCTTTGGATTCAAAGAAATACCATATTTTCTGCATTTTAAAAAGACTTGCCTAATATGGTCCAAGTGTTGCTAATATGATTTAGATAAAACAGTTAGATCATCCAGATATATATTAACAAGAAAATCATGAATTTCTTTGGAAAATGCAATGTCCATTGCCCTTTGGAAGGTCACTCGAGAATTTTTTACTCCAAATGGCATTTTGATTTACATAAATCTTCCCCATGGTGTTGTAAAAGTAGTTTTCTCTTAGTCATCAGGATAAACCAAGATCAGGTTATATCCTTAAAACCCATCTAAAAGTGAAATTCTAGAAGAACCCACTACCCTTTGCAAAATATGATCCATCTTAGGTAAAGGGTAGTTATCTTTAAGAGAGACCTTATTCACATTTCTCAGATCAACACATAACCTTATTTCTCTAGTTTTCTTCCTAGTAGGTACCAAGTTAGACACCCATTCTAAAAATCTAATAGGGGCAATAATCCCTACTTCATACATGCGTTTAATTTCTTTTTTAATCAAAGGTAATAACACAGGGTTAATTCTTCTGAGTTTTTGTTTAAAGGGCTTTTTGATGTTCTTTCAGAGGTATATTGTGTTGAATAATAGAGGTCTCATATGACTTCAAATCTTCATAACTCTAGGCAAAGACATCCTAGAATTCATTCATAAGTTCAACATATTTTAACTTCTGGTCAGGACGTAAAGATTTCAACAATTTTATTATTTTTTATTATCCTGATTTCCTAAGTTGTACTCTTCAATATCTGCTCTTAATGGTTCCATTTTAGGTTTCTTGGGAATGTCATTGGAATAAAATATATCTTCTAGAGGAGTCAATCCTTTTGGTAAATGATTGTCTTTTAGGTTAATAACCTCTATTTCCTCATAAATTATTTCATCTAGGTCCATTTGTTTCAGGTCTTGAACTTCTTTTTGTGTGAATTTTGTGGGATGAAGCATATTAATTGAAATTTCCTCTAAAATGTTTGTTTCTACATCAACTAACTGATTAGAATTAATAACTATATCTACATCTATGAAACTGTTAGAAAACTCTTCATCTAAAGTTAAAAAGTTATTGATCTGCTCATCACTATCAAAAACCCTCCAATTCTTCAGATTATCAAGTATGGCTGGTCTATGCCTAATTTCAGCAATAAACTGATGATTAGGTTCGAAAGGTAATTTGCAGGTGCTGGCAAATATTGCCAAGTTGTGGACTTGCAAGTTGTGTTTTCTAGGGATTGTAACAAGCTGAGTTTCCAGAAAAGTGTTGAGAATTTCCATGACTGTTCCTCTATAATACCCTAATCTAGGATCCCTAGTTAAGTATTTTCCTTTGATCTATTTAATGATTAATTCTGAATCTCCTATGACAGACACCCTAATTGCTCCTAATCTTTTGACAAGTTTAAGACCTAGCAAGAGAGCCTCATACTCTACCATATTATTGGTGCACTTAAAATTTTATCTATAGGCATGGCCTTCAGCATGATCATTTTCTAAATTGTACACCGAAACTCCTGCTCCTGCCCCTTCCCCTAGTTTATTAACTGAGCCATAAAATTCTAAATGCCAAAAAATTTCATGCTCATAATTGGTATCAGGGGTGGTAGGAATTTGTTTAACAGTGGGATCTGATTTTTTGTTCTCATCTAGTTTTTCTCTTATATCTGATATTTCCTGGATCTGAACACTTGATTTTTCTTTTTTAATTTCTTTTGGTTCTACTACTAAAACTTCTAAGGTATTGGAAGGATTGGTTTCTGCATTATAAAGAATGAATGAGTTCATATCAGATTGTACTTAGTAGATGGGGAAATTTTGTGGTTTTTCCTGACTACTTATTACATATTTTATTAATTTTTCTCTGTATAGTTCCTTTGGTTGGCCGAAAACCGAGATAGTAGCATATGACATATCCAATTGAAGAGATCCTTGAAGTTTAGCACCATAGGATCTGGATAATAATATGTCATATTTTGGTGGTATATCTGCTACCACTATATTCATTAAGATTGCTTTTGCAGAATATTGAACCAATGAGACACGCAAGTCTTTTATCAATCCTAAACATCTCACCTGATTAGAATCAAAATAAAAGAGATCATTGTATGGTCTAGTGATATCTATGTTTAGCTTTTCCATTACATACTTTGGCATAAGAATATGAGATGCCCTGGAGTCAAACATGGCATTGTGAAGAATCTTATCATGTATGCTTAAGCTCACATAGAAAGAAGGAATTCCTCCTTCTAATGGTTTTCCCTTCACTTCTAGGCCAAAGATTAATTCAGGCTGGTCATCAAAAACATTAACTAAGTGTTCAGTTCCAGTAATTTTTAGTGATCTATTTATTTGAGTTCGGTAGGTATCATGTTTAGATAATTTAGATAATGGGACAACAATTTTTAGCTTACCTACTTCAGTTTCCAAATTAAAAGGTTTTTCTACTTGGACTTTTGGATTTCGAACAACGATATTCTCTCGGTTTTCTTTATTTTTTGTGTTTTCTCCTTTTCAGGAGTTGAATCATTGTTTGTTGGTTCTTTTAAATCAACTTCTGGAGGTTCTTCCACATTTCCCTTGGAAGGAAGAGAAGTGGAGGGTTGTTTATTATTTGGTTGATTATCTGAGACATCTTCAATTATGGGGTTAGAAGGATTAGTGTTTGATCTAAAAAAATATGTACAAGTGTCGATATTGTCTTACCTTTTATTCGTTATTTTGGAACCTTTTGCTTGTTTTCTTCAGGAAAATCAATTCTCCTACTTCTTAGGTTTTATTTCTTATGCACCTCAAAGATGGTTGTGTCATATCCTTCCTTTATGTCAAATGATTCACCTGACTGAGTTTGAAATTGTTTAAGAATGTGGGCCTTTTGATCTTCTTGGGTCAAGAAAACTTGTTTTTCATTACTGAGTCCCATCAAATTTATTTGAGTATCTTCTACTGGATCTTCAGAGTTGGAAGCTTCTGCATAATTCTCCTGGAAAGGGGGCCTAATGTTTTGGTATGGACCAGTCTTCCCAGTGTTCTGGTTTTGATTTTTTCTAAAATTAGAATTTCTCCCTCTATTGATTTGCTGACCATCCCAGGGAGCTTTCCTTTAAATTGTTTCCACTCTGTCTCCTAGTATATCCATCCCTTTTATGGCATCTAGCTTCTGTTCAAAGGGTGAGGCTTCTTACTTTAATGGTATTCTCCTTTCACTCCTAGCCTTGGATCTTTTAGACATCAAGTTGGCTTCAACACTGATGGTTGTTCTTTGCATATCTTCCAAAGTATGAGGGGATTGTTCTCTCATTGGAAAGCCATGTTAGAATCAAATCCATCTAGGAATTTGATTAAGGCTAAATCAGGTGGGGGTCTGAGGTTTTGAGGTATGGCTTTATAGACATTTTTGAATCTAGTGCAGTAATCCTACACAGTTTCTTGTGTTCCTCTCTTTGGGTTTTCATACTCAGATAGAATTTGAAGAGGATCTTTCTTTTTCTCCCATCGGTTCAGGAATTGTCTATAGAAAGTTTATAGGTTGTATATATTATTTGCTGCTAAACCTCTGAACTAGGTTCTCACTTCCCCTATTAAACTCTGAACAAATATTCTCATTTGCACATCATCAACATCCATCTCATAAATTTCATAATAATCAATCATCTTCTTGGTATGTTGTTGGGCTGTATAGGTACCAGTACCATCAAACTGAGTGATCTTACTTTGGTAATCCTAGGGCATGGCACCTAGGTTTCCTGGTAGTACTAGGGGGTATACATGTTTGCCATTGCTGTAGGTAATGGTGAAACAACAACTAGGGTTAGAATAATAGTGGGTGTTTGGGTTGTGGATGGAGGGCTAGAAGGAGTGATCTGATATAGAGTGGTTTGAGGTTGAGATGTATGAGGAAACAGCGATGAGCTTACACAGGCAAAAGTAATTACAGAGGGATTAGGTGATCCTTTAGTTGTAATATCAGATTGTAGTGACCAATTGACAGCTTGAGTTGTAATTCTTCAATGAACAATGGGTCTGGGATCAGCTCAATTAATTCAAAAGCAAATGAAGTCCTAAACAAAGAGGTCTCAAAATATTCATCAAAGGGTTGATCTTCAAGGTAAATTCACCTAACAGGATAGGATGATGATCTGAAGGTGGGCTGATGAATATCAAAACTTCCTCGATTTTCTTGTCTCCTAAGAATTCTGGGGATCAGATTGGGGTTCTCAAACACTTGTGGTGGTATGGGATTAGGATTAGCTCTAGCATAACGAATCCTTTCTAAAGCCAGGTTTTTAGGTTTTGTTTTTGGTTTTTCTTAACTGATATTAAAACAACTTCTATGATTTCTTTAAGATGTTTTAGATTTATGGTTTTAAACTTTCTGAAAGTTTTGTTATGACTGGGGATTTGGTTTCCCTAACGGAGTCGCCACTATATTATTACTCAGATTTTCCTTGAAGTTGTTAGAAGAAGGAAAGGGGTCTGAGGTAACCACAAACCAACTTTTAAGTACAGAGTCTAGCCAATCTATAATCAGAGAGGGCTCTCTCTTTATTTTTTAGCTTTGTTTATGAGATATTAAGCTAGTTATGAAGGCTTGGGGGTTTTGATTGTGATTGGTGGTGGAATTCTGGAGCATATGAATAGAACAAAGTTTCTCAGTCCATTGGGCTATGGAGTTAAATACAGATGGCTAAACTAGATTAGGTCGAAAGGAGGGCTTTACAGGGAAAGATAGTTAAACGATACACAAATAATAGCTTTAAAGGGGTGAAATGGTCTTGAAAATGAAGAAGGACAATTAAGAATCCTTTAGCAAATTTAAATATGAGGGAAAATGGGTGATCACTAATAAAAAAAAATCAAGAATTTCTTATTAAATGACCACAATGATAAACTAAGAAGCAAGGAGCAGTTAATAATTCCCTGCCTATGATAGCTTAGAAGAAAACATTTAAAATAAAAACGATTTTAAAGACGGATTGCACTGAAGCACTTTCTGAAATATACTTTTGCGTTTTTTATTCAAAAATGAAACACATATGAAATATAAACTAGAAAACAATAACACATAAGATATAGAATACTTATTTGTCCAACGTTTGACACATGAATCCTGTAAAAAGTCATTTGCTTTATTTCTTCATCCATCCAGCCATACAAGAGTTGTTCAACGGCACTTTATTCCAAAATAATAAGTCTAAAAAAATGTCTAAGAATCCACTCTCAATACTCCAAATGAGGAAGTACTTATACAAAAATTTATGATAAAATATCTCATAACTAAGAGAGATATAATCTTGGAAGACTAACTATATGTTACATAAAATTAGAGACAGATGGTCTCGAAGATAGAACTAAAAGTGAACTGATGGCTTGTTGTCCTTGGCTTTGTGAATGAGCTGGAGGCAGGCCCTATGATTGCGCAACTTGTTGTTTTGCTCGTAATTCTGTGCTCGCTGTTTGCTTTTTATCTTCTTACTGATACTCTTTGACCTATTCTGATACTCTTTACCTACGTTATCCCTGTTCACCTTCTTTTAGCAAAATTGACTATGATAAATACTGAAAATTTACTTTTTTACCAAGGTAAATTATAAAATTTTTGTCATATCTGTCCACCAATCTTCCCTTGGTATTCTGGTCCTTTGAATCTTCCTGAAGATTTCATCAACCTTAGTGTTTTTAACAAAATTGGGTTGTACTGGAAACAAGTGTTTTAATTCATGCTCAACATAAAACAAGTTCTCTAAATTGTCATAGAGAACTCTGCGTGTAGGGAATGCCTTGGGTGCAAATTCACTAGTTGATGAACTGGCCTGGTTATTTGCATAGTGACTCAACTTTTAAACATAATCCTCA
The DNA here is from genome assembly GCA_000404065.3 of Pinus taeda. Classification (NCBI taxonomy): domain Eukaryota; kingdom Viridiplantae; phylum Streptophyta; class Pinopsida; order Pinales; family Pinaceae; genus Pinus; species Pinus taeda. The sequence continues at coordinate 23,349 of APFE030825349.1, read as the reverse complement.
TGCCTCATCAATTTATCATTAATCACTAGAGGACTGGGAATTCCTTTGCTCTATAAGATTCCAAACTTCTCCATAAATTCATTAATATCTTCCTTCATATTCTGACATCTTCTTTCTAAGTTTTGCATCAAAGACGTTTTAGTCAATACCTTCTTGATTTATAGGATAGTTGCAGTTCCATCCTCAATATTCAGCTCTTCTAGCTGGTACTTATTTTTGTTGTTCAAAAAATTTATCAGCCTGATAGCTTCCTCAGCCTTTCCTCCTAACTCTTCCTTAGTCTTATGAATCTTTTAAAGAACCACTTTCACCAAGTCAATATGTTCAAAAATAATTTGTATGGATGACCAGACATTATTTATTGACTCGATGATGTGTGTCCCTAGAATTTTCCTAATGTATGTTAAAGGCTTTTCAAAAATGACATCATTTTCTAATGTTTTTACCTGCTAGGCCAAGCCTTTATTTTTCCTCACTTCCTCGGCAAAATTAATCTTTGAAACATCATATTTTTGCTCTAAAATGACAAATTTTTCTTTTACCTTCTGCAATTCAGAGACTTGGAGTTTCATACCCTCCATGGACTTGATTAACTCCTTAGTACTAGACCTAAAGTTCCTACCTGTGTTGTACTTGTGCTTGTACCTATAATTGTCTCTGCTGTGGCCGGAGGGATATTTGGTGCAAAAGTTGTTGCAAGTGTGGATTGCACTGCCATGGAGACCACTGGTATCACATTTTGAGGCTGAGAGGTCAACTCACTATGCCTGTTGTTTAGTGATTTTTCTAATTCCTGCTCAGTCTCCTTCAACAGTTCATTTAGCTCAAGGACTAAGTCCATAAGTTCTTCTTCAGATTTATTTTGAATAACTTCGCCAGTTTGTGGATGTCTTAGTGGAGACAATTTTAACTGCTTTCTCAAGGGAGCTATATCTTCATATTTCTTCTTTATTAAAGCCTCTACAGCCTTCACATCTTTTGGGTTATGACCCAATCCAATAACCAACTCTTCTAGTGATTTGATCCTATTGTCTTTAGCTTGTGAAGAGGCTCTTTTAAATTGTAGCTGAGGAATGGTGTTGTTCAAATATTCCTCTAATCTTTGGGCCATCATGGCTTTACTTGTCAAGGTGGAATACACCATCTCCCCTGTCTGCTTATGCAATTTAATCTGATCTAGGGGGTGAATGTCCTTGGCCATGACCTCAAAATCATTTTTGAGATAGTCTGCCATTGTCTGAGGCTATTGTATTTTGGTCTTAAAAAGCTCATCTGTATTTTACCTTCCTTGATGTCATAGGCTAACATCAACCTAGTCTAATTAGTAGGCGCCATCTTCAGATACTGATTGTAGACTTGGGCCCTTCATGGTTCATTTCTAGCCTTTATCTCTTTGAATTTCTCTTTGATGTCTAGGGACTTGTGAACTGAAGGCCTAAAGGATGATACTTCAGCACGTTTCTATCTTTCCAGCTCCTATCTTTGTGAGCTAGAAGGTGTCTCACCTGCTAGGAAAGCATGCTAACTATCTGCACCTTCTTTTCTCTAACTCTCTGTAGTTTCTTCAAAAAATTCCTTTTCTAAATGGGGATTTATCCCGTGCCTCTTAGAACCAGGTTGATTTGAAGGGCCACTGGTAGGGGTAGCTACTTCCCTGACTCTCTTTAAGCTCTTTTCCTCATTCATAGGAGTCTGTAAAATTGGTGGATCTCCCATGCTTTGAGTTGGGTGGGTCTGTGTTGGAGCCTACTCTTGAGAAGTTTCAGGTTGCTTTGACATGCTTGATAGCCCTGATGCAGGAGTGCTAGTTTCTTGGTCTTTTTCTTATGATGGTTCTGCAAGTGGTGCACTAATCTCCTGTGAATGCCTTTGAGAGGTATCAATTGTTGAGGCACTAGTCTCTGATGCTGGCTTGTGAGAAATCTCAACTAGCACCTGTTCAAAGAATCCAGGTCAAGTGTCTTTTCTAGATCTTTCATTATATTTTCTACATTAACTTGATCACTATCCATTTCTACAAGAGTCCCTTCCCTCCATTCATCCATGTTGTCATATTGCTCAATTTCTGAGATTCTGTGATGAAAATAGGGTGATAGTCTATTTTTCATTAATCTATCACAAATGAAATAGTGAGGGTCATATGGAGTCTAACCAAAGCTTTTGCTTAATCTCATGTGGTCTTCTAAGATTTTTTCTGCTACTTTGCCTGCTTTCCTATTGTTGCAGATGAATGGGCCTAGGTGATCCTTAATTCTCAGTTGTGATTTTTCCTTGCCCTTGGTAAAATAAACTTGATCTGAGTTGATCATATGTCTATAATATTCCAAAGCAAATAGTCTCATTGGAACATATCTTGGTAGCTTGAATGGGGGAAACTCGCAGCCATATACCTTGATTTCTGTGTGATTCTAGTATAAATACCAGTCATCTACTCTATATTGTTTTTATAACTAAAGGATCCTTTTGATTTCATCATTAATTCTTGGAGGAGGATTTCCTATTAGCAAGGTAGTTGTTGGGTGGACAAACTGGTCAATGAACTGATTATAATCAAAAGATTCATGGAAGATAGAAGTCCAAAAAATGACTAACCTTGGATTACTTTTTGTATCAAGTTTCTTGACAGAAAAAGGGAACTTGTCAGACTAATAGTAGAGGATGAGGTGATATATGAAGGTGGAGTACTTGAAAACCTTTTCATTTTCCAGTCTGATGAACTGGTCATGGATTTTAGCAATATATGAAGCATAATTATACCTGACAGCAGGGGGCTAACCAGGGGGTAAAAATGCACAGCAAAACTTAGACCAACTCATCTACATACTCACTAGTGTTGAAGCTCATAACTGCAACTATTATATCAACTATGATTTTGCCTATATCTGTGAAGAAAAATGACATATAAAGAGGAGGATCTTTAGGTTGATGTTCTTTGATTGAGTTCAGATTGGGATAACTAGTTGATTTCTCAAACAAATCCCCAAGGGAAATGGGGGTGAGGGCTTGACTAGGATGAAATTGCAGCATTTCATTGATCGAGTCAGCAGTTATTGTGAAGAGGAATGTTTGATTGGGAGAAATCACTGCTCTAAGGTTGGAGTTATAATTTACATGGCACTGATGGATTATATGAGAAAAAATGTGCACAGGAGGGAGAAAGTACATTAGGAGGTTGGATTCCAATAGTCTTATGGCATCATGGCCATTCAAATGATTATCTCAACACTGGCAAAACATTTTCAGATGGTCCTTATCAGTGGTTAGGTCTTTTATTTGGAAATTTTTATCGGCCAAAGGCAGATAATCTAAATCACGATGAAGGATGGTAATGGCTGCAATATTTAGGGCTACCGGGGTTTCTATTTTGGTTCTTGTGGATTCAGATAGGAAACTCAGGGTTTTTCAAGTGAGATTGATGAAACAGAGAGTCTAGGGAACTTGAATTTTAAATGTGGTAACTGAATTACGGTAAATTGGGATTCTTTTCTATTAATTTGCAGCAAAAATAAGTACTCAGACAGTTTTTTGACGGGAATTTAGGTAAATACTTGTTTTTATGGATGGGCGGCGAAAGGTAGGTACGTTGGTGTGAATGGAGGACTCTAAGTTGTGTGACTGCAAATTTTGAAGGTGCTTGGCAGTTGGGAGTACAAGTTGGTTGACCTTCATCATTCATTTCGCTACATGCATGTGTTCATAGAATAGAATGACAAAATGATTTGTTTTTTTTTATATACAAATTCAAGGATTTTGCGGGTTTCGGGATTTGGACGGGTGGTGTTAGCGGGAATATTTGATGTTTTTTTTAGTGGGATGTGGTAAGTCGTTTTTATCACACCGCTCATGAAAGGGGGTCAGTATTCGGACTCATCCACGCAATTCCATATGATGAGCGATGCGTGGCGGGGCCACTGTTCAAAAAACCGCTTTGCGATTGCGTGCTAAATTTCATTCATGAAGGGTCATGCGATATGCATGACAGTTGTTGGATCTAGAGGGCTTGATCGGATGGCTATCATGGAGGTGATGGTGATGGGAATTTAATGTTGGTGGGCCCAATGTAATTAAAGATTTTTTTAATAATATCGAGAGCGATGGGATTGGTCATGAAAGTTATTAATTAACCGTGGGGTTAATTAATCCTTTTTTTATTATGGCGGGGGTTGGGGTTCTTAATTAGTTACAGATTAACTAATTAATCCCTATTAATGGTGTATTATGGTTATATTTAACTAAGGGGCGGGGTATATAAGTTTTTGGGGTTTTTACATATTAAAATAATAATGGAGCGGGTGAATTTCTATAAGAGAATTACTTAATAACATAAATTAGTAGTTAATATGATATTGAATGGAAAAAGCACTAAGTCTAAAACATTTTCATGTGTGTATTTGAAACTTAGGCTAAGTGAAAAGTGAGGGTTTTGTGGAAATATTTTAATTTCCCTAAGTAAAATAGGATTTTACTTAGGGAAAACTTTATGAAGGGAATGAATGACTTATAAAAGAATATGATGATTGATAGATGGGCTTAAGTACTTAGATATTTATAAATTATTGGACCAAAAGTTCGGCCCCTCCAGAAGTCAAAGAAATGCTCTGAGCCCCTCTAATTTGATAGATACCTTGGCAGTTAGAGGAAATTAGTGAAAATTTAGGGGGAATGAGTAGGGAAGTTAATTATTTTAAATTTGTTTGTTTGATGTGTCTTCCATGTGATACATGCCATTTGTCTTATGATGAAAGTAAAAAGATTTGCACATTTTAGATATATCATTCATCACATATTATTTCTGAAACCATCATCTACTTACCCTACCTACTTAACCTAGCATTTTTACTTCTTTATTAGGGTGCACTTAGACTGGCAAACCCTTATCAAACTTTCTTTTCTTTTACATGGTAATGCCTATCTAAGTCTACACTTATTACATCCAAGGGCTCAGATTAAACTGTTGAGCTCCTTTTTCACTCTACCTATCTACTTATTTGTCAAGATTAAACTGTTTGGTCAGATCTTTATTCTCTATTTCTAAAACATGAAATTGAAATATGAACTAGTCAAGTTTAAGCTATTTGACTATTCATGAATTGTAGCATAGGTGACAAACTGCACACAATTGTTTATTATACAAAAGTAAAAAAGTAATGGCATTTAGACTTTCACACTTTCCTGGTATTTCTTTTTGTTGGGGTTCATTTTCTTTCATTTTTTGACCATCCTTTTATTCTTTTCACCCTTTGATTTTTCTTTTAGGATATACCCTCTTTACATTTTTTTAAATTTTTTTATTTTTTACAAATATGGAAAACCTTTGCAACAAATGAAAGTATGAACATATTACATAGCTCATCAAGTAAATCATGATATATGACACCTATTGATATAGGGGCATAACAGTCGGGACAAAATTGAGCTTTCAAATAAGTTGCAAAAAGCATCTAAATGGAAGAATATCGACGGCAACTATTTGTATTGTCCCACTGTTATGGATATCATGTGTGAAAATATTCAACATTTTTAGAAATAATGGATTAGAGGTGAGTGTGTAATTGTACATAATGTTTGGATGATACATCAAAACAAAGTTGGTTTCATTGATGTGCTTAGGATCTACATTGGATAAGAAACCCTAGGTTTTGGAAGTATGCAAATAATTAATTTGGTTTACCTTTGATAACCAATGAAATTTTATTTCCTTTTCCTCGTAAAACCAAGGAATATATGGCAATAATACTCATTAGAAGACAACTTCTCGTTGAAGATTTATAATTGGTTGCAAAAGTTCAACAACTAGGTATAGAAGTTTCTAGTTGTTATTAGGGAAACAATGTTATTATAGGTTTTAGTAGACATAGATCATTCTTGTTATAAGATTCAATTTGATGATGGACTCTTCTGACCAATATATGATATTGTGAATTTGTTGATATTTTTGATATTACCAAGTAGAGATAGTTGTTTATAGGAATTTTGTAAAACCTGAAGTATTGACAAATGGTTTTTTCACTGTTAAGCATGTTTAAGCCAAATTGGGTTGCAAAACCTAAGGAGAAAGAAAAAACAATTGTTAGTAGTTGTCAATTGCTATAGCCATTAAATGATTCCCAACCATGTTCTTTGTGCTACACATCTAATTCTCAAGACAAAATTAATAATTTTGTTTAGTTACAAAGAGCATATAAGTAGAATAATATCAACCATGGAAACTATTTGTATTGTCCATTAACTATTCAGTATATCATGTGTGAAAATCTTTAACATTTTAAAAAACAATGAAAATGAGAGGTGAACTTGTAAATATATAGAATGCTTGGATGATACATCCAAGACAAAGTTGGCTTCATCAATGTGTTCAAGATCTATCATAGAATAGAAACCATATGTTTTGGAAATGTGAAAATAAATAATTTAATGTACCTTTAAGGATAGTCTATGTATGCTAACTTTATATATAATATATATATATATATATATATATATAATATATATATATTATTATAATATTATATATATATATATATATATATATATATTATATTAATATAATTATATATATCTTTATTTAGAAACCAAGAAGATCTATGAGGTGAATAATCCTCATCAAAAAAATGACCTATGATAGTGGTGGTGATGGTGAATATGATAACGATGATAATGACAATGAGGATAATGATTAAATGATGATAATGATCACAACAATACAATAAGAGGGACACTATGCCATCAGAGATTCCCTATATGGGGAAAATAGTACCTGCATGTGGGAAAGTTATTATTGATTACAAAAATGAATAAACACATTAGACATTTTCAATTCGCCTCCATTACCCATCCAAATATCCTTAATAATTTGAATATTTATTGTAGTATAGTTTAAAATATTTCTGCTAATTAATTCCATAAATTCAACTTAACAAGTTATATTTGTGTGTTAAGTTATATTTGTCTAGATGCACAATATGTGACAATTTATAGACAGATAAATTATTTTCATTTTGTCTCAGTCATAAATTCATATCACTTCGAACCATTTTCAATTAATAGTGAAACTAACCATAGTAACTCTTATCTAACTAATTGAGCTTGTTATTTCCAACCAAAAAACCATATTAACTAACATACATTTGAATGACATTAATTGCATCAAGTAATGAGTATACCTATAAGAATATTCAAAATGCCAATTTAGATTATGATTTCTAAACATGCTAATTAAATGACTATTACAACCAAATAAGAATGAATCATTTCAAAATGGGACATAATAATTGTCCTTATTTAAATATGAATTACATACCTTGTAAATTATCTAGAAGTTATCATATGCATCTATCTCTTCCAATGCTTCCTTGTCAATGTTCATATGTTCTTGCAGGAAATTAATATTACTCTTCCTAAACCATTTTGCTAAAATCATATTATGATCATCCTCATCTTCACCTTTGTCATATTCTGTATCAATAAAAGTTGTTTCTAGATCAAAAATATCAATGTTACCAGATCTATTAATTTGATCTTCTTTTTGTATATCCTCAATATTTCCTTCTGCTATAAGATCATTTGCCTTTGGAAATGGTTGTTTGTCATGGTGAATTGCCTCATCTAATTTATCATTTTGTGAAAATACACCTCTAGCCCCGCTTCTCCATACTGTTAAACGAATGTTGTCACCATCATTTAGTTCACAATCTTTTGGCTGAACATCATCATCTTGAACATCATCATTGATGACAATTTGTTCTATGTTCCCCGATTCTTGAACTATATTTGGTTGGTCATCATTACTTTTCTTTGTATTGATTGAGGCATCTTTGAATATATGCCTTAATATCGGATCATAATGAATGACAAATATCCATTTTGGATCCAAAATATCTTCATAGAAAAAAACCTACATGTGAAGAAGATAAGTATATTAGATCTCCAGTGGTATCAAATTTTATTATCAATGAGAATGTATATATCCACATTAAAAAATGAATTAAAAAATTACATAAGACCATTATTTCTTATATTTATTATATTGTTTTAGTGAAAAAATACCTGCTCACAATGAATTGGTAGAACATAAAGCTCCTTATCCTATGGTAGGTATTTTGGTGAATCTATAGAAAACAATCCGTTATGGATATCATGTCTTAGTGTCCTGTTAAATGCTTCATACCATTTACATTTAAAAATACTACATTTGGAAGAACATTAATCTAACTCAATAATTTCTTGTATTTTTCCAACGTATTGAAGGTTCCCTTTAATAACAATTTTATCTTTTGAACTTGCTTGACTTGATTGCTTGAAATCAACCATGACCCCACAATCGAAGGATCTTCTTTTTTCATCTACTCTTTCTACATAATAATGATGATCGTATGCCCACATTGTAGTATACTTCCTCACCTATGACAAGCCATTTACTTGAGTGAAAATAAATATGATTCTGCAAAGTTAAATAGTTAATAGTGTGATTAATGTATTTAAGCAACATTTTGTAATAATTCAAAATTTATCTTCTTTTCACATTCTCTACTCATGTTGATCTCATCTTCTATTATGTTTTCATCTATTCCTTCCTCATCTATTCTGTTTTGAATTTGTTTAGAAACCCATTCTATTGTTCATTTGTTTCCCTATTGATCGAAAATATCAGTGGGAAGTGGGGTATTCCTTGGGTTTGATATCTTAGATTGTTTCCTTGTTTCTAACACTTCTTTATTTTTTATATCATACATATCAATCCATTTATTCATGAATTCCATTTGGTAGAGGACAAACTTGTTGAGCACAACACTTTCATCAACAATTATTAAAAATCAACATGTATAATTCAAACTTTAAATATTATTCTTCCAATTCGGGAAGCCCAAAATTATTTAGTAAATGATTATAAAATAACTATAATAATGAATATTTTACATACCAATTACTTCTTGAACACCATTAGTTTGAGGATTTTCTCCATCTATAATATCAGATGCATGTTCTTGATCCCAAAATTGTGCACCATCTTCAAAATCTTTACCAACAAATTCACATAGGAAGAAAAATGCTTCATTTAGTACACACCCTTTAGCCATGAAACCCTTTGGATGTGCCTTCTGTCGAACATATCTTTTTAGGGTTTTCATGTGTCTCTCAAAGAAAAACATCCATCTCGTTGAAACGATACCTACCATTTCAATGTCATCAACTATATTTATAAGTAAATGGACCTGTAGGTCCATGAAACTTGTAGGAAGCTCCTTTTCAAATACACATACAAATTTTTTTATTTCTTTCTTCCATATTGGCACTTCAGACTCATGGATCTCTTTAGAGGTCACCCACTTAATTAGATATTGTCAATAAGTTAGTATGAATTTTTAGTGACATTTAGAATGAGATATAATATATCATTGTATCATATAGAGGAACATTTCATACCACGTAAAACCTTGTAAATATCAAGTGACCACATACCTTGTAAAGGCTGATAATCAACATATGGCATTCCTCAAGTCAATTGTAAGGCATGAATCCCTCTTATTGCTAGTGGCATGATATGCTATCAAACCAAATTATTATAGTTCATTAGTATTGATTTATCATGATATATCAAAATAATTTTTAGTAAGTAAATGATAAGAATAACAATTAATTGAAGTTAATACCTTCATAAAATTTTGATAATCATGTGTTTTGAATCTTGTGATATGTCCCTCTACTGTAAAATCTTTATTCAATGATGATCCATATCTAGTGGGTGTTCTTATTTAACGAATCACATTTTTTAGTTGATCTAACTCTTTCCTTTTTAGTATCCATGGAGCTTTTGCATATGATTCATTTTCCTTACTTGACCACAAATGTCTTCTATCAAATTTGGTATGTGAAAGACCAATATCCCTCCTTGATGATAAAGTGTCTTTATCTTTGCTAGATATATGTTGAAAAATAGAATCAGGGACATTTTTGAAAACGTGCATAGGATATAATAAATGAGATATTAATAGATCCTTCCAGTAAGGGAAATCATAAAATATGGTTTTCCTTTTCATTCCTTTTGGCATTTCAACCATAACTTATTCTGGTTCCTCAATTGAATGGTCATGACAAAAAAAATGGTTCCAAGCATTTGATTCAACATCTCCATACATTTTAAGCCAATCAGTTGGACCCATAAACTTGGGAGGAGATTTATTTTCATTTTTTCCATCAGATTGATTATTTAGGAGGTTTCTGAACTTATGGTTAGGTGGTAGAAAAACCCTTTTTTTACATAAATAACTTTGTGTAGATCTTTAGAATATCGCCCCTCAAATTGTTTTGCACATCTTGGACATGCAAAAATCCCTTTTGTTTATAGCCCTATAATCAATAACTAGCTTACATAAGAAAACAATAATAATCTAATACTTATATACAACTTGAATTGAAAATAAATTATGATGTACTACAAATATGCAAATTATTTGATCTCTTACCAAAACAAACACCAAGTCCTGGGAAATCATGAATTGTCCAACATAGTATACCATAAAACATGAAGGACCTTTATGATGGAGGACGTGATATGTCATACATTCTTACGCCTTTCCATAACAATTGCATCTCATCAATAAAAGGTGCAATGTAGACATCCATTTTTTTCACTTGATGTTTTCCTAGAATGATAAGAGTTAGCATATGGTGTTCCTTTCTAACACTCATCCATGGGGGGATATTGTATAATATCATTGAATTTGGCCAAAAACTATAATTTGAGCTTAAGAAAGAGAAGGGCACATCCAGCCATTGCAAGTCTTAACCTAATACTGTGAGGTTCATCTTTGAATTTTCTTGGACATTTTTCCTTTATATGTTTCATTTCTTTGGAGTCCATAGGAATTTGCATGAATCCATATTTACTCATGTTCTTTGCATGCCATTCCATCAATTGTGCAAGAGATTTGCAACGAAACATTCGTTGTAGTCTAGGAATAATTGGCATGTGTCGTAAAACCTTATTTGGAACTGTAGAACCTTGTACATACGTACGATATATTTTCTCTTTGAAAATAGGGAATTCTTCATTGTCTTCATATTCATCTCTATATAAGATGCAATCATTTTTACATCCATGAATTTGCTTATATTCAATCCCCAACTTGACTAATAATTGACACGTTTACAAGTTGATGGCAACACATTATCTTCATGGAATATTTTATCCTTTAGAGCCTTGTAAGATTTTTTTTCTAACCCATGTGTTAGAAATGTCATTTATAACATTTTTTATATACCATAATGTAAAATCCACCTAAAATTAAATTAAATTAAGTTAGTACTTATATTCTAATTGAGGACACAAATTGACATTGCAAAACTAGAAAAATAATTCAAACTACTTTAGTAAGGTAGTGAACCTCTTGTTTGACCAACCAAATAATGACTTGATTTCCAATAATATTAATGTGCATGAAAGCTTGGATATTATACTTGCACCCAATTTGAGCACCATTGTCTTTGTTGCTTGCTTAATTGAATCATTGATGTTGATATCGTCATAATTATGTTGGTGGTAATTTCCCTCTATATCAACATCATCATTTTTATGCATAGGATCATCACCCTCATCATTGTTTCCATCCCCAAAGAAACTTGTGAGAATTTTGTTCAATCCTTCTTCATTCATTACATTTCCATCAACATCTCTACTATGAGCAGTGGATGGCATGTCATCAGTGTATGCTAATTTCATCAATTCCTCAAATTTTCCACATGGTAGTGCTCTCTTCAATGCTTCTCTTCTTCTCCTAGTATAGTTTAAAGGATGAATCGGATCATCTCGTTGAATTCTTAATGGTCTAGTTGGATCTTGATCATTAGTATGTGTATCGTCAAAATAATTTACATATAATTAAATGAAACCATTATTTAATGTTAGATAGCAATTACTATATAAAGCATGGAACCATTTCAAATATATACGCAATAAATTACTCAACAAAACAATATTATACATATATACAATAAATTAAAAATATTATTTTTGAACATATAGTTTTAAAAACAAGCCACATCAGTTTCATATTCTTAGATTTCCTACCTTAGGAACATCCAAAAACAATAATGTCTCAAAGTATTCATCCATGCATGTACTATCATCATGACCAACCTCTTGTTCATTGTATTGATTTTCTATTTCATTTACAAACTCCATTGTCATATCCTCTTCCACCCATTTCTTTTTGCATGATTTAATTGTACGGCGTAGGCCACGTCCATATGCAGGTATTTGTATTGGTCTATCAAAATGATTAAACTTCTCATTTGCTCTAATTCTGTTGCCAACCTAAAATAATTGATACATGCATTATTTTTTCCAAGGTTAGAGATTAGACTATATAATGTACTTATATTGTCCATTAATTTCTATCTGAACTTATTTATAACATCCACAAAGTATAATAATTGTATCAAAGTATTCATTCCATGTATTATCATCATGACTAACCTCTTGTTCATTGCCACCAATTTATATTGTATTTGCAGACTCAATTGTCATATCTTCCTCCACCCACTTTCTCATGCGATGTGCTTTAACAGTATGGGGTCCACCCTTGTGTACATATTTTGGTTGTTTTACATTAAAAGGGTTCAACTTTGTATTTGTTGCAAACACATTTTCCACCTAAAATAATCAATGACATGCATTATTTTTTTTCAAGTTTGAATAATAAACTATATAGATTACTAGGTTTAGGAAAGAAAGGATCGGAAACTAAATTCAATTTTATTATATTTCATAAATTAATGTAATATTTAAGTACCTGATGCCCTAAATCATGTTGTGTGTGTTCATTGGAAATAAATTAATTTGTTTCCATGGCCTCTCCTAGCACCTCCAATACACAACAATGCTAGCAATTTTTATTAAAGCCATCTATGGAATTGTTATAGTCTTATTTCTTATTCCATTATTTTAACCATTATAATTTTCATGTTAGCTATTTGCATTTTTAGTTATGAAATTATCCACCATTGTTGTGACACTCTTATGATAATGATTGAACCCAAGTTGAAGACTTTAATTTTCATGCATATCTACACTTTTGATTATTAGGGTTATATCTATTGATTTTTGGATACTAGTTTTTAACGTGGATATCAAGTTGTTTATCTAGTTTGAATGTATATTAGGAACATGGTGATACTAGACTCTCATGAAATTGTTTGAATCCTATGGAGATTTTGATATTTACCAAACATTAGATGTTGCACATATTATAATGCCATGTCATACACATGAAGCATATTTAATATATGTTAGATTATCTAAATTACACCTTTGCATTAATATTAATACACAAATGATATTTTTTTCTTACTGGAAAAAAAACATTATGGCATTTCCCACCTAAGTCACTAATAACTAAAATAATTATTGCATAAATAAATAAATCCTAAAATGATGCCTAAGTGATCTAGTCCTCCCAAAGAGACGGGAGTAAAGTATAAATGGTACAACTATGGGCACTACAATGTAAACAACACATGTTCAAAACTTTACAAGGGTATAGCTTCTATGCACACTATGAATGAGGGAAGGTGTTTGATATCTTATATTTGGTTTCCCTTCATCACCAAAGTGGATTAGGTTATGAGTGGATTGGCAAAGAAACCCCTATTTGTTCCTTTCATTTTTTGGGAAATCTCAAGTTCAACTAGTGCTAGTAGATGGTTTCAAAGATGTTTTCTAGGGTTTTTCAACAATGTCACTAGATCCAAATGCAACATAGATACTTCAGATTTTTTGAAAAAACCCCCACGTAGCACCGAATAGATCATTAATTACTACCTAGAGAACTTAGACCAAATTAATCGTGGAAGTAAAAACTACATCCAAATTAATCGTGAAAGTAAAAGCTACAATTGAAAAAAAAACATACACTTGGTAATATACTAGAATTCATCCTCGCCCAATCCAAAGTTGATGAATAATATGTTAAATCTTTAATGAAACTCATGAAAGATAATAAGCATGTTTATCGATATAAGAGTGCATGAACTTGCTTAATGTGTAGATGTTAATTACATATGATGAATATCCAATGCTGATGAATAATATGTTAAATCTTGGATGAAACTCATGAAAGATAATAATCATGTTTATCGATATAGGTGTGCATGAACTTGCTTAATGTGTAGTTGTTAATTGGAGATGATGAGTATGTACATATATTTATTTATGCATTTACAAGGGATTATTGTAATTTCAAGAAATAAATATATATGGCCAATAAATAGGTTTTTTTTTTGGCTTGCCCTAACTACGCTGGAACCTATGGCCCTCACTCCCATTTTCAATTCATTCAGGCAAAAAGGTGGAACCAATGGTCATCACTCCCATCTTCGATGCGCTGATCATAGATCATTCACTCTGAAAAACCCCGATTTCGAATAGGAAAAAAGGCAGAAGGAGGGGAATTGGGAGGATAATCAGAAAAAGTGGGAACAAAAAAGGGCTAGCGCTGGAACCTCTGGCTCTCACTCCCATCTTCAATATGTTGACCATAGATCATTCGCTCTCGGAAAACCTCAATTTGGAATAGGAAAAAGGGTGAAAGGAGGGGACTTGGGAGGATAACCAGAAACAGAAAAAGACTTGTGGGAATGAAAAAGGGCCAGCAATACCAGATCATCCATAGATTGAAACTATTGGTGGAAGGAGAGAAGGAAAGTGCATGGGTCAGGGAGGCAACGGGACAAATCTGTGTGGCTTAGAAAGATGCAACATAGAGATTAGTTGATCCATCTAAACTTACCCTCACCAACTTTGACATTGTCCATGTTGTTATACACATTATGTGAACAACTGATGGAATCCCCTAAACTTTCTATGCGTAGAGTTATTTTTCAATATTGTTAATGAATGGATTATTATAAGCCCTAACTTTCTATTGCTAGGTTAGCATTATTTTTTCCTAAGGCAGAGGATTGTAGACATTCTGTCAGCTAGCCACTTCTAGCAAAAGAAATTTGCGATTATTTGAGACAGTTATTGTATCCCTTAACATTGGAAAATACCTTGGAACCTTTTGCCTCCCACTAAACATAGTTGTTGGTTGGCTCTTTAGGGTTCTTAACTGAACTAAGGGTGGAGGATCATACTATGGAACCCATCATCATCTAATAGTTGAAGGCCTAGAGTGGAGGCCTACTCTATTTTCTATTGCTGAATAATCAATTTTGGTGTTCTCTGGATTCCCAACATAGGGTGGAGGTACTAAGGCTAAAATTTTATGGGTGGAGAAATTCTCTGGAAACCTTGAAAGGTGGAGAAAATCTCTAGAACCATTGAATTAGAAGAGGGTGGAGATTTTTTTATCTCTAGAATCCCTTCAATGTCTGATGGGTGAAGGAATATTTCCTTTATAATCCTAGTATAAACATACATATATAGGTAGGGTGGGGGTGGAAGTGGCCTCTAGAATGCCTAGTTAGGTCCTAAGCTAGGGGGTGATAGTAGCTCTACTCACAGATTGTCAATTATTGGGAGGAGAACTAGGGACCTTATGCCAATTCCAATTTGGATTACTCGGAGTTAGAAACCTAAAAATAGAGTTAATTATGGTGGTATTTTATGTAATTCCTGTAAGGTCTAGATGATTCTAAAACTGTACATTTATTTATTAGTTACTAGTTGTACATTTTCATGATGTATACCAAACAATCATGGTATGGACGTGCTAGGGTATTTACCTAGCCGTAGCTTCATTGACTTGGAGCTCCCCTACATCTAATTTAATAACATGTATTTTCTTTAGTGGCTAGAATTATATGTACACAGTAAAAATAAAAGAGAATTATACAGAATTAGCTACTTTGATTTCTTAGAAAGAAAGAACTCATGGGAGCATGCCATTCCTACTGTAAAGTTATCCACCAATATTGTGTAACTAGAATTGCTACTAAAAATTGTGTACAATTCTTGTAGTTACAAATTTCATTGTTATAATGTATTGCTATGATTGTCTACATCCTAGCACATGTTGTTCCGCTTTAACATTCTAAAAAGATAATATTAGTTGTTTTATTACCAAATACTACTACAAACTTATGGAGTGAAACCCAATATGTTGTATTGAATAACCATGATTTATGCACAGAGATAAATGTGCCAGTGCATCTTAACCCTAGGCAGGACAAGAGTTTACTCATAGATGGGTATATGACGTCACGAATGTTGTTACTAAAGTGTTGTAATTACCTTTGAAATATCTCAATATAGGGCTTGATGTGACATGAACTAAAATGTGCAACCCTGTTCCATTATTAGGAAAGATGCAATGATACAATGACATGTATTGTTGTTATGAAACTTTGTTGAGCCAATTATATAAGTTGGAATCCATATAAGTGCTTTTGTACCATCCACTAGTAATCCTATAATATACTTAGTCGATGAAGAGTCAAACATTGTATCATTCTACTACACTAGTTACTTAGACTAACAATTTAATAAGGTATTTGGAAAGTGACAAAGTCTCATGGACCTATTAATGCCTTTTCTTTCACTTTTATTTCATTCTGATAACCTCATGATGGGATACCATTTCATTTGTATGTTTAGAAATGAATTTTTGAGTCTATTCTAGAGTCTTTCAATGTCAGGCCTAAGTTTGCAATATCCTTACAATTTGGACATTTTTCTTAGCCATCTTTGAACTGAGGAGTTATGTTTGAGAACTAGTTGTTGACACTGTCTTGGCTGGTTTGAACTGACTAGTTGAAACCTAGTTCAATTATAACTAATTTTTCTTTCTTTCCTAATGTTAAAATTGGCAACTATGTCCAAAATCCATGTGGGCCACCTTATTTATGATAGCTGATATTTTTCATAGATTCCTCTCTTCGAGAGGTGTAGGATTGATCTAAAGATCATTCAATTCCGACACGTATTTATGGATATAAGAATTTATTTGTATTATTGACAATTTGTCAAGGTCGGCCCACAAGAAAATTACCCCCAATTCAACCTCAACGTTCCATTCAAATAGAGGAGACGTCAATTCATTTGAGGAACACATCAATCATGATCTCTCTCTCCACTCATTTGGGTTTTTCCTCTCACAAGGAAGATGTGGTGGAAAGAAAGGTCACAAAGGTGCCCTAGTCGCAGTTAAAGAAGAGAGCCCTAGCCAGAGTCTTGAAGGAGAAGAGGCCATGCCCTAGACGTAGTCTAAGAAGCCTCTTACACGCAACAAAAGGATCCCTCCATCCACAGTCAAGTGGAGTCATATCTGCTGTCAAGAGGAACTCTAATACACAGCCCTAATCCACTATCAAAAGGAAAGCCCTAAACTGCGATCAAGAACATCCCTAATCCACATCAAAGAGAGGCCTAATCCACAGTAAGGAGGAGGCCTAATCCAAAAAAAAGAGAGGCCTAATCCATAGTAAGGAGGAGGCCAAATCCGTAGCAAAGGGAGGCATGATCCGTAGAAAATAAAGAGCCTTAACATGTGTAAAAAGGACAGTGTATAAATTCGGTTTGCCGTAGGTGACAACATGGTGATAGAAGAAATCTAAGACATGCCTTAAGGATTGTGTGCAAGGTTGGTCATCCACAGTCATAAAGTGAAGGAATGTGTTAAAGAGATCTACCCTATAGATTAGCGTATGTATACAATTGGATGCTTGAAAGTGTTGACATCAAAGTCAATCTCTCGTAGGATAAAATATTGCTACGTTGATGGTGTTTTGACACTGGTTGGTGAAGGATCATAGGCCTAAATTTTTGTTGGGCTAGCCCCATGCAATAGCCAGCTACAAAGGTTGTCCTAAGGGTTTCCAAACCAGACTTGGACAATGTGGCAGCGATGGAGTCTCTCCTTGGTACACCGTAGCCTTAAAAGGCCTGGTTTACTGATTTTGTGGAGAATGAGGACTGAAAGTTGATGTCTTATCTCATGAAGCGGTTACAACTAGTTGTTGGGTGTAGGAATTGTAGAATTTCCCGTTGTAGATCAATAGATTCTGCAATATACTAAAGCAAAATACAAGATCTACTTCTACAACAAACTTGCAGAAGCTTAATTGATTTTGAGCAAGATCAAATAGAACACATATAACTGAGAATTAGAAATCAATCACACATGAACATAGAAGAATACTCTAGGGAAAGCCTCAGCTAAAAACCCTGATATTTGTATTATCATACAAGTGGAAATATGTTTGGATTACACAAAGCTTTAGCTCACAAGCTATCCAGCTCTTAGTACAATCCCTCTGCTACTCATAGATAGTCAAAGGCTTCTCACAAACCTTTTCCTCTTCCCTCCAAGCCTCCTATTTCCATGCACAGTTTCTCTTGGGGTCCAATGTCGCCACCTGTGTGAATTCACCTCTCACACTGCTCACTAAACTCATAAGTAACTGCGTAATCCTAAAGGAGCTAATTCCTTCTACATGGATGAGTTTCCTCTATAGGAAAAATCCTCCAACTAATAATACATTTTCCCTTCCTCCAATCTCAACTAGGTCTCTAATTGAACTGACATGCATGAGTTATTTATGAGAGAATATTCAGTATTCTGAAGTGCATCAGTTACATGCATGCATGCATTAACTAACTGAACTCACAAATAGTTCCAAAAACTGTTGGAACTAATCTAACTAGACTTAACTTAGATAACTGAGCTAACTAATTACAACTCATCATGATCTCCTTTAGTCAAGGGATAACTTCCTCAATCAATGGAGAAATGGTTGCATGTCTTCACATAGACTTCATGTTTGATTTCCTACAACTAATTAACTCAAGATGAATTAATTAATTATTTTTCAAACAGCTGCTAAGATCAAATTCGAATTTTATTAGTCAATTTTAGTTCAGAGAGTAAAATAGGAATGTATCCCGAAATACTATTTATAGCAATGCTATTTTTAGCATTTCTATTTTATCATTCCTTGTTGCTATTTCAAACATTGGTACTTGAAATTCTATTTATAACAATGCTATTTATAGCATTTCTATTTTTATAATTTCTTGTTGCTATTTTCAACACTCCCTCTCAACAAGAAAGGCATTCAACTCAAACCCAATCCTGAACCTTTGGAACGTTATGCATGCAACACTTCTCCCTAGTGTTGTTGCTCCAGCAACTCTAGAAACAAAAAAATATCCAACCTGAATCATAATGATGCCTCTATCATCAAAGTATCTAACTGTTATTACCTCTGTCGACTGAAAACTCCACACCTTTGTGCTCTTCAGTATCTGACTGCTCTAGCCTCTGTCACTTTGATCTCTCATTGCATCAATCACACTGATTCCTCCTACTGCATCTGTGTTGTTGCTGGTCTTGTCTCCCGGCACTGCATCTGCACTGCACCTCCTCTCATCATATTGCATCGTGCCGGCCACTGTTGCACTACAACTCAATTACTAAGAAGTAAGTAATCCATCTCCCAACTGACCTCCTTGTTGGGCTAAAAAAATCCTCTGATGCTAAAGCTTCCTCTGTCGCTCCATCCATGTCTATCTCTACCCACTCAATTAGTCCTGCTACTCCTCGTTAGGGCATATCAAGGTCTAATCAAAGAGGTTGGGTAACTCAATGATCCTACCCCTATTCCAACATTCTTGAGACTATCACTCCACATCGCCCCACCTTCTAGCTAGAGGTATGGATGCATGTGATCGCTCTACCCACTTGGCTCAAACTTTCCCCCTACTAGATGTCTCTGCATGAGTGGATGCATCCACTTGGTCTCCTCTTTTCTTCTCCAATTGTGGCTATTCCACAACCTCTTGAAGTTGCTTCACCAATTGTGGCTCCTCCACAATTGTTTGAGACTTCTTCTAGCATTGCATGATGAGAGGTAATGTACTCTCCCTCTCAATGACCAAGTCTCCAACAGTTTCCTTGTTCCTCAAGGCTTTGTATTCATCTTGAAACTCAAGAGGATATAGGTTCTTAACTCGTGAACTGATCTACTTCACTTGTCTCATGGTGATGTGTCTAAGAAAAACCTTTCCCTTACTAAAGACTACATCATAGCCTTTTTCTTCTAGCATTGCGATTGATACCAATTTTTTCCTCAATCCTGGCACATACGTCACATCTATCAAAGTAATGCGAGCTCCATGCTCCCTCTGAAAAACAACTATGCCTACTCCTGAGACACTATACTTTTCATCATTTCGCATCTCTATGAGTATCCAGAGATCTTTCTCCTCCAAGGTACTGAACAAGATCTTATCGTCGGTCATGTGGAATGAAGCTCCACTATCAAGAAACCAACCACATCCCACCATGGATGAAACCATGCATGCGATGAGGATGAAATCCAACTCGAACTATGAGGCCAGTGACTCACCTTCTGATCCTTCCTTGGATCCCTTATTTGATTTCTTCAGTGGACAATTTGTAGCAAAATGGCCCACCTCATGACAATGAAAGCATCGCACTTTCGATTTGTCAAACTTCTTCCCACCATAGGAAGAACTCCATTTGGGATGAGAATCCTTATCCTTCCCTTTCTTTGCCTTACTCACTAAGCCACAATTTTCTTCATCCTCCTTGGATGAAGAACCATCTCTGGTGCTTCTCCTTATCTCCTCCTGCATCAGATCTGAGCACAGTCATTCCCAATGTGGTAGTTTCTCTCTTCCATTTACCGAGCCTTGGTAGTTGTGCTAGCTCTTAGGAAGACTAAGGAGAGAAACTCACCATGTCATCATCAGTTGTCATGATCCCTACACTTCCAAGCTCATCCCTGCAGGTGGTGAGGTTGCTTAGATATGTAGAGATCGTGTCGCCCTTTTCACACTTGATTTTTCAAAGCTTTTCTTTCAGCGCCAGCTTCCTCTGATCACTGTTGTTCTAATATATATCTTTCAATGTTTTCCACATTGAAAATGGTGTCTCCTTCCCATGGAGACTCAAGACTATGTGGTCTCAAACTCCCTCCAGAAGGATTCTCCTCACTTGAGCAACACATTTCTTCCATTCCGCCAATTCTTGGGCATTAGCTGCTATACGCTTGGGGAATTCTTGATCAAGAATTCCTTCAGACTATTATCCTCTAATACCGCTTCCATGTGATCCTTCCAAGCTATATAATTCAAGCTACCATCAAGGGAATACTCGAGTCTCAAATCGTTGAATGCCACTGGTGAAATTGAGATGTGATAAGAACTTCGATTTCTATAATCAGGAACTTCACACTTCCAACTTCTCCCTTCTTTGTATACTTCTCTTCGCTTTGATCACCTTTGCTCTAATACCATGAAGAATTTCTTGTTGTAGATCAACAGATTATGCAATATACTAAAGAAAAATACAAGATCTACTTCTACAACAAACTTGCGGAAGCTTAATTGATTTTGAGCAAGATCAAATAGAACATATATAACTGAGAATGAGAAAGCAATCACATATGAACACAGAAGAATACTCTGGGGAAAGCCTTAGCTAAAAACCCTGATCTCTGTATTATCATACAAGTGGAAATATGTCAGGATTACATAAAGCTTTAGCTCACAAGCTATCCAACTCTCAGTACAATCCCTCTGCTGCTCATAGACAGTCAAAGGCTTCTCACAAACCTTCTCCTCTACCCTCCAAGCCTCCTATTTCCTTGCACAGTTTCTCCTAGGGTCCAATGTTGCCACCTGTGTGAATTCACCTCTCGCACTGCTCACTAAACTCAGAAGTAACTACGCAATCCTGAAGGATATAATTCCTTCTGCATGGATGAGTTTCCTATATAGGAAAAATCCTCCAACTGATAGTACATTGTCCCTTCCTGTGATTTCAACTGGGTCTCTCACTAAACTAAAATGCATGAGTTATTTATGAGATAATATTCAGTTATCTGAAGTGCAG
Source organism: Pinus taeda (assembly GCA_000404065.3). NCBI lineage: Eukaryota > Viridiplantae > Streptophyta > Pinopsida > Pinales > Pinaceae > Pinus > Pinus taeda. The sequence continues at coordinate 1,492 of APFE030825349.1, read as the reverse complement.
TAATTACATGCATGCATGCATTAACTATGAACTCAAAATCAATTCCACAAACTGTTGGAACTAATCTAACTAGACTTAACTCAAATAACTAAGCTAACTAATTACAACTCAAAGTATAACTCATCCTGATCTCCTTTAATCAAGGGATAATTTCCTTAATCAATGGAGAAACTGTTGCATGTCTTCACATAGACTTCATGTTTGATTTCTTACAACTAATTAACTCAAGATGAATTAATTAATTATTTTTCAAACAACTGCTAAGATCAAATTCAAATTTTAATTGTCGATTTTAGTTCAGGGACTAACTAAAATAGGAATGTATCCCGAAATGCTATTTATAGCAATGTTATTTTTAGCATTTATATTTTATCATTCCTTGTTGTTATTTCCAACACTAGTACCTGAAATGCTATTTATAGAATTTCTATTTTTAGCATTTCTTGTTGCTATTGGCAACAAAAATTGCACTTAAGAAAACTCCTCAACACTTAATTGTCAACCTGGGGGTTTTGTAAACATAGAGATGAAGCACAGGCAATGCCAGAAGTGGTATGAACTTTTCCTATTCTTAATCCTACTTCTTAAAGGAAATGTTTGTAGAATCAGACAGATAACAATATTTAAAGGCAATTGACACCAAAGAAACTCTAGTGCTGGAATATAAAAGAATAATTTGCAACTAAATTAAGTAAAGGAGCTTTCACACGACTGAAGCAATATTAAATGTTGGAAAGGAATGTTATGTTTATCTTAGATAGATGGCTCACAATGTGATAAGTGGGCCCTTGAAGAGATCTGTTTTCCTCTTGATCTTCCTTCTACACAAACAACCTATTCTTGTACTTTTACAATGTGCTTGCACTAGTGTAAGTACAGTGCCTCTGTGTAAAAGTATATTTTACCTCCCTTACTGAAGATTTATGTCTTTTTGGAGGTGCTCTAAGCCTTAGGGCTTAGAGTACTCTATTTCTATGACAAGATACCAGCTCTTGCACTGAGGTAGAGTTTCCTTCACCAAGTTTCTAATTTACTTTTGAAAAGAATGAAAGACGTGCTGAAAAATAATTGTAATTACAAATGAAATTCTGAGATAAATTATCTATGGAAAATAAATGCTTTAATTAATTAAATCTTGCAAAGGAGGTAAACTTCATGAAATGAAAGCAACTCGAAGTAATCAAAGCAGTAGTCTAAGTGATCTACATGTATCATCTAACTTTGGCAATCCACTTAAAGTGTTTCTGTTCCTTGGTCATAAAGCATAAAATGAGAGTATAATGTGTCTATGATAAATTCATACAATTGTTCTCAGATCCTTTAGAAATATACTTTTAGTGTTGAAGACCATTACTAAAATTAGCAACTCATTTGCTTGCAAGAATAACTGAAATGATAATCAGGGAACGAAATGCAATCTCAACAGAGATGATGGCTGGAAGGTAAGTAGGTGTTGGATCCCCGCCCTGTCTTCTTAGTGGTTCTTCCCCCC
>APFE030825345.1:0-35696 GCA_000404065.3 Pinus taeda | reverse complement strand
ATAATTGTTTAAGTGAAAGATGAATTTTTTTTTTGACTAATGAATGTGTTGAAATTCACCTTAAATTATTAAGTTTGTTTTTACATTAGTAACACTTTTAATTAAAAGGCCATGCAAGGATTGAAATTATATCTCTTTACTTACACAGTTTTGAGAAGAGAAGTAATAAGAAGGCAAACAACTGATGACAACTTTGTAGTGTAGAGAGGAGTGAATGATTGAGAATATATATTGAGAGTCAGTATTGAGTTACAGTGGTTTAAGACATAAATAATGCTTATTAGGTGTATTGCTCCGAGGATGTCGCTTCTTGAAGAGAGGAAGAACGATTATTTATGTTGAATGAACATCCATAGAATAAATTGTAACACACATGTTGCTTATGCCCTAGAAGATATGCACGATAAAAATTGTGGATATGATTAAACTCACATTCACAAAATAATGTTGAAGATATTGATAGGAATTCCATATCAAGGAAAATGAAGCAACTTTTGATTAGTCTACCAAAAATCATGAAAACCTTTGATACATTCCCTATAGCATGTTGGTTCTCATAAATCAAGTATGAATATAATGGAGTTATGGTAAGGACATGCATTGTTGAGTGCATGAAACACTCTAGATGTATCTCAAGTGTTTTCCTTTGGCCTAATGATAGAGACCTGACTATGGACATTAAGGAGAGACCATCTGATATGAAGTAACATACTAGACTAATAGTATGCTAAAATGGTCAAGATGACATGTTCAAACAAGGAGTGGAAAATCAAATTGAGAGAAAGGTAGCACATTTTCCTAAAAGTATACATCAAATGAAGTTGAAGTTGGAAGCAATATACTTTAAGATAGTATGAAACCACCCTAAAAGGGTAGTAAACCTATTATTAGAATGTGATGATGGAAAATAATTATAAAGAGCCAATTATTGTAAGAACGGAAGGAAGTTTATAAATTTGATTTCCAATATTAATATACGTTTAATAAAAATATCTTATGAAGGGAGAACAAAGGATGAACTTGCATATTTTGATGATAATGGGGTGTTATTCCTCATAAACATAACCGAATTGGAAGGATGAGATGAACATAAAATAATACTAGATAGATACTCAATGTGATTATGTGGAAGAGTGTGAGAAATCAACAAGAAGTAGTCGCTTACCCTAACTCATGATGGAAGATTTTGGATTCAATAAATAGTCATGATGAAATAACTTAGCACTTTTGAGGTATCCTGTGAATGACTACCCTTTTGGAAAATGTCTATGGAATCATAGAAATATTTCCATATATAACATAATAAAGATCACTATAAGGATGATGTGTATTAGGAAGAATATACTGACAATCTACCAATGAATTTAAAAATTAATGATAATAATAATGAAAAAAAATGAATTTAAAGAAGTGAATACAAAACAAAATTTACGAATTAGATGAAGAGAAGTTCTTTGCATGGTGACATCTATAATTATTTTTTCCTCTAATGGGAGAGCCATACTATAATGTTTTACATATATGGCTAACTATATATGTAAATTATGGACATCAATATGTATGATTAGACAAATTTCTATTTCTTTGATGCCTTAAAATAGGAAACAATAAGTGGTTCACTTTCAGTAGCCTACTCAATTGAATTTATTTATAAGGTCTTTACCCAGATTGGGGAATAGTAATAACATTTCCAAGTTCAACAATTTTATGCATTTTACATAGCAGGAAAAGAAATCATGTCCATTGGAGGTGAGAAATCAAAGCCAAATTGATAATATGTTTTTGAAATGGAACAAAATGAAGCTTCCATCTTTGAAGCTAGTAGACATGGAATATTAGGAAATTGAGACTATTGGAGAAGACAGAAAATATATCTATGAATATTTGATATGAGGAAGTGAAGGGGATTTTCTATCAAGAAGAAACTTCTCTTAAGAACATTGGTGAGTGAATTGAGCAACATGATTGGTAAGGGTCAAAGTGACGACCTATATATTTTAAGTCAAGGTAGGGAGTTGTGAACACTTGTAATTGGTCAATAATGACAAGTGGTAAACTGGGAAAATGTTTAAAGGTTCAAATGGTCAAAGATAACTATTGAAGTATAAGAATTATTGTTGCTAGAAATTCTATAATGAGACCTTGAGAAGGATTGTTGCTAGAAATTATATAATGAGACCTTGTGAATGATTGTGTACATATTGACAAAAGAAGTGAGAATAAACTAATAGAGGTTGTATTTCACTCATTTTTGCTCATCGTTTATGAGTGGGTTGATGATATACTAATAATTCATATAAAGTAACTGATCAAGTTTGTGCGGTTAGTATTGAAAGCCATTATTCCAAACACACCAAGCATTTAAAACCTTTTGTCGACAGTAATGGCAATAGTGGTTTCAAGTGCTTTAAATTTTAAAATAAAGCAAAGTATCTAATAAGCAAAAGGTGAAGGAGAAGACTTCCTAAGTCCAACTTGAAAAAAAAAATGCATCTATGATAAATGAAATCAAGTGGTATTGAGTTGGAAAATTGATGAGACAAACCAATATTTGTAAGGGTGAAAAATGATGATTACTACATGATGGCGAAAAATCATTGGGGCTAACTAATTCTTTGTGCAAGTGGATTAAATATGAAAGAAAAAAACAAAGGAGACCTAGTGTTTACATGCTATTGGTATTAGTAGCCTTGTAAAGGAAAAACAAAAGATGTAAATGGAAGAAAATCAAGGAATTTAATTTGACACTCGTGATTTAAAGAATTATGGTAAGGTTAGTAAAATATATGTTTAATTTTATTAAATTTCCCTAAGCAATAAATAATACATGACTAACGATTAAGGGTCAAAATGATAAAGGTTACTTGAAGGTTTAACAATGTACTTAATTAAGGAAAATATGTGAAAACTTGAGCGCATACAAATGAGGTGGCTATCCCTACCAAGTAAATTTTCAAATTCCTTGTTAAAAGAATAAGAAGTGATGATATAATCTTAACTAATAGATATGACCAAAATAGATATTAGATAGATATATAATGATATTGTTACATTAAATGAAATAGATGTAATCATTGTTTATGCATGTTAATGATTTGATTGATGAATCATGATAAGAAAGCTTATGATTTTGTTTATCTCCATGTGATGTGTTGAGATGATTATCATATTTATAATGTTAAGCTATGTTGTTATATTAACATGTGGTTATATTTATCATGTTGATGTAATGTTATATCTTTAATAACGGTATGTTAATGTTATATTATTATGAGGAAATTTCATGATTTTATTACATGTGGTAATTGCATGCAATTTTAATGATAAGATATATAATGATGGCATGCATGAGCATTCAATTCCTTATTATTCGAGATTTTGTGACGAAAATGATGTTGTATTCTCATGATGACATGCAATAGTTGGCATGTGGATTATTTTCTACGATATTATGATGTTATACCTAATACGTTGGTTGCATGTTGAGAGGTGGTGATTGACTAGAAATCTACCAATGGATCAAGAGGGATGGTTTATTTTATGATTTCGTGGGATCTCATACCTATGAGAGACAATATGTAACACCTTATGGGCTAGGGAAAAACTCAATCAACTACTTATGCTAGTGTTTCTGGGATCATCTTGAGAAGGCCAAGTCCTCGATATTGGATTTGTAATGTTGAAGTCTAGAAGTGGGTGTGGGACTTCGATGCCTAGTGTTGTACCTGGTAGGAGTTGTCGAGGGAGTTTGGGTCAACCTTTCAAGATGCCTGGGGTACGTGAGTATCAAACTAGATGTTTGTCTTGGGGAAGATGAGGTTTGAGCCTTAGGGCTCTGGCATAGACAGATGGGGCTTTAAGCTTGGTTTTGAAAGTTGGGAAAGAAGAGCTTGAGAGTACTCACACTTTCTTGGGTGTTGTGATATAACCTTTGATGCTTGATGTGGTCACTTGGGTGGCCCTTATACTAGTTACATCAGAGGGTGTTGGATAAAAAAAAAAGGAAATAAATAAATAACTTATAAGTTATATGATTAAAGTTAACTTTGAAACAAAGTTCCATAAAGAGGGGAGTATGTATTCGATGTATTATTAAATTAATAATAATAATAAAAGTAGAATAAATAAATAAAATAAATAAAAAGAGAGGAAATAATAGTAGATAATTAAAATGATAAATATAAAGTGAAGTTCTCAAAAAATAAATAAATAAAATTATAAAAATTAGTAAGAATAAAGTCAAGTTAATAAAAAATAAAAGAATAAAGTAGACAAGGGTCAATTATGGAAACACTAAGTTAAAGAAAATTTAAGACAAAAAATAGAAATTTGCATGATGACACATGGACTATGTGCATGAAGATTAGCTTTCCATTTCCTAAACAAATTGTATTATTTAATAGATGAGAAGGATAATGTGAGACATTCTTTTCCTAGGATAATTCTAAGATAGGAAGGATTCACTAGAAAAGGTAGTTTATTGAGGGCTCAAGGGTGACCAGCTGTAAAAAAAAGTGTAGTCGAGCCTATGGTTGGGAAGAGAGTTGTCACCAAAATGTTGGTTGCAGTCAGTTGGAACATAATAATGCAACGGTTATAAAATTACAAGATAATTCTTCATTCCAAAGGTAAGTTCCCACCACTCATCATTCTCGTACTAACTAATCGAAATTTTCCTTATGCTAATGATTAATCGCCTTGGCTTTATCTAAATGATTTTCATATTTAAGTATGTTTTATGTCTAGGCCATTACATTTCATGCTACATTGTAAATTGTTGGAATATATGTGTGTGTGTGTGTGTGGTACATGATTGCCCACCATCCAAGTAAAAAGAGAAACCATTTAAGTTATTCCTCTAGATTACGTGCAAGAGAAATTTTGAATACAAATGGTGTGCAATAATATCGAATAAAAAATCAACTCTCTACAAGCAAGGATAAAATCATCAAATATGAGTACTAATGTAATTCCTCTACAAGGAGCATAATGACAAAACCAACATGTTAAATTATCAAATTCCTCCATCTATAAGCAATGTCGCCCATTGAAACAACACCAACACACAAAAAAAAATGCTATTACATATGGAAATACCTATATATAAAATCATGCAATTTGACATAATGGCATGGTTATTATCCTTCTCAAAGAGCAATGCATCAAGCCATCCTAAAAAAAAAAATTCTCATACGTTTTTACAAAACCTAATTTTATAATTATAATCATTTATATTATATAAAATAACATACAAATTTTCTCATATTTTAGTGCACATTTACCATTAATATACAAAACTTATATTATATAAAAAGAAAAAGAATATACTTTAAATAAAAAATAAGATTAAGATTAAATTTGCAAAGTTTAAAATATTAACTCACAAAATCCATATATTAGTGGTAAAGTAGAAAACCTTCATCCCTAGTAAAATATCAACAAATTTCTAGAAAACCGCACTAACCCATTTTTTCAAAGTTTCATTTATATAATGATTTTGAAGGTGGTGTGAAAAAAATGCAAATACACCTCCATTAAAAACCCTTGTTTTACAAGTATTATACCATTCATCGTATTCATTAAATTTCATTTACATTGTGATTTTTAAGTATAGGTAACAAAACCCCCGCAGAGGGTGCTTAAACAATGGGGCAAACTCCACTAATTGAAATGAGGGTGGAACATTTAATGATGAGGGACAGGGTTTCCACCAAATGGCATCCTACATGGAAGGTTGTAAAATGACAATCAAAACAGGATTTGCTTGGAGCATGAAAGAGGATGGAGGTGAGGTTCCTAGATGCGTCGCAATCTTGGGAAGGACAATCCACTTACTGCTCAGACCAGAGGTGTCAACAAACAACATTCATGTATGAATCGAGCTAGAAAATGGAGTATGATGACATTGGTTGGGAGGAGGGAAATGAGGAAGGGCAGCATGTAGCTTATATACCAATTTGAGGACTAATCGTCCCACAAACTCTATGGGAAATTACCATCCTTGAGAAAGAAAAACTAGGAAAAAAGGTGAAAAAATGTCTATTGGGGAATGGACATAACCTTGAATGCAAGGTTGGTGATCGTCGTCAATTACAAGACAAACAACTTAGAATTTGTTGCAACCAGGGTATTTCCACCGCAAAGAAAGTGTTGAAGGTTTGCAATTTCTCTTGTCTTCACCCTTAACATTTCTCTAGTTGTAAATGTGATGATATCAAGTTACCAAGGAATTTTTGTTTTATGTTCTTACTTTGGGCTTGTTAATTTTGGTGGGGTTTCATTACATGTAATTAGAGTTGGTTCTTGAGTTTAGGTGTTGATATCATTTTCGCTCACCTCCATGTTTAGATTATTGTCCTTTTAGTTTTGTTGTGGTCTCACTCTTGGGGTTTGTATTTCCCTTCAAAGGTTTCTTCGGTGTTCTCCCTTTTCTTTTAGTTTCATCCCCACCCCACCCAACATCGTTCCTTCCCCTCTGTGTTACTCTGTATCCTTCAACATATTCCATTGTTTCTTGCATTGAGGTGGTGTTTAATTTTGGGTCCAACAATATGGCAAGGCGTCGCATTTCAACTCCCCTTTGTACTAGGTGAAGAGGTCACTTTGGTCTCTTGCTTCCCCCAGCTCACCACCTTCCATTGCATATCAATGCTATACATAGTCAGTTTCCCTTGCCATGATGGATAGGTATAGAAGTATTATCCCGTAAGTAGTACAAAGAGTCATTTCTGAAGTGCAAGATCAAGTGAGACGGAGTGGAAGATTCATTCCTAATAGGCATGTGGACAGAGAAACCAAGAATTGGATCCCTGACATGGGTGGCTCTACCGAGGCTCATTCCTCATCCTATATGCAGACAAGCAATTTATACTAGCACATGAAACATTGATGGACAAAGTGCTTATTGACAAAATTGACACACAACAAGAGTTGATAATTTGTATCGCTAAAATAATAAAGAAGGTAGATAAGCTGGATGGGAAAATCACAAGGTTAGCAAAGGCTTTGAGGAATTATGCTAATTATTCCTCTGACAATAAAATTGAACAACAACCACCTTCCAAGTGGATTCCCCTCTTGAATTATGATCAAGTGAGCCTGTCATTTGAAGAAAAGAATGGCTTAGGGAATTCTTATGTTTATGTTTCTTAGTTTATATTTTCTATTAATTTATAGTTTGAAAGGCAATATAATTATCCAAAGCACTTTTTAATTGGAAAAATTTGAACTTATGTTATTGGTTAGTTTCACTAGGGGTAGATTAGTAATCAAGAACCTTTTGCTATATATATTTGCCCAATAGTAATATAAAATACCTTTACCCCAAAAAAAAAACACATGTAACAAAAAAACCTTTCAACACAAGTTTTAAAAAAAATGGCAACATATGTTATGCAATGCATGACCAAACTTGATAAGTTGCTTATTTATGGGTTTTAGCTAACACAACCTTTAAGAAATTTTAACAACCCTTGTTATGCAATTCAACAACAAACTACCTTATTTATTCAACCTTGACACAAAATTTTAAATCGTTACAGTTAGTATTTATCATTTTAAAATTAACTTATCTCCATCCAGAAGAGGAAACAAAAAATCAAATCATTACACGAAATATTTATAATTTAAAATTAAAATCTATCAAAGAATAAAACATCAAATATTTGGGGAGATCGTGCGCTCTGGCAGCCGCAGGCGAATGGCCTAGCGTTCCCCTGCTGACTCGCGCCCTCCGAATCTTGCCTGGCAGCTCTGCGGCTAGGCTCGCCCTCCTCGCCCCTCTGGGCTCCCTCGAGCTTTCATCTGTCCACTGGGCCTCCTGCTCAATTCCCGCTCCGGGGCTCCTCCCCAGTAGCCTCCGCCCCTCCAGATCAACATGCGACCTGGCTCTCCAATGGCTGGGAAGGATCCCCCGCCTCCAGACCCTGAAGACTATGAGAAGCAGTTTGCATCCCTCATTCTAGAGAATGCAGCATCAAGAATCCGCCCAACTGCATCTAAATTCATCAAGAAACTCGACGAAATACCTAAAGTTTCCCTCCCACTTTCCCTCCCGAGGAAGGCTGCAATCTCTTTAGCTGAAAGAGGTCTGGTAGGCCAGTTCACGGGACTCTGGCCCTCACCCAGATAAGTACAAAAATGGGTGGAACGCAACTGGAACTCGATCGTACAAGGAAAAATAGCAATCAGATTTTGTGGAAGAGGCTTTTACACGTTCTTGTTTGAATCAAAGGAGGACAAGAATCTCATATTCAGAAATGGCCCCTATTTTATGGATTCACGAGGCCTCTATCTGAACAGAGGGTCTCCTGACTTCGATCCGGAAATGGATGTCCCAAATGCAGTCTCGGTTTGGGTCCGTCTTCCTCATCTTCCACTTCACTGCTGGGGAGATGAATCAGTCAAGGCCATTGGGAACGTTGTCGGCAAATTCATAGACAGATCTGAACCAAAGGAGAACATGCATGCTTGTGCGAGGATATGCGTCGAAGTAGATCTCGGGAAAGGCCTGCTGGAAGCTATCAAGATCAAAGTAGATCAGTGGACACACATCCAACAAGTAGACTATGAGCAGCTACCCTTCAAGTGCAAGGTATGTCACGAGTATGGGCATTTTGCAAATAGATGTAGCAAGTTAAAAACAAATGAATCTGATGGAAATGTTGAAAACTCTGAAGGCTCATGGGAACAAGTTAAAAAGAAAAAACCCATCCCCCCTCCCGACCCAAACTCCAAGGCCCCCCTGGAAAATCCTTCTGTTCCCATCCACCCTTCCAGTTCAGCTCCCCCCTTCCCCTCATCCTCCAACCCCTTTGAATCTATGTCAGCTTAAGACCCCATGTCCCCTCCCCCATCTCCCCGAGGCAATGCACTTGCAATCTCCTCCCCCCACTCTCAACCTCAGCCCTGCCCTCCTCCAACCGTGGATCGAATACTAACCAGAAACAAAATGAAAGAAAATAATCTCACTTCCGACCCTCCTAGAAAAGTAGGCAGGAAGTCAAATAAAGAAATCAGGGATGAAAATGCAGCGAAAGAAATGGCTACTGGAACTCAGCGACCAATGGACACTTATCTAGAAAAGTCAAAAGGAAGTGGGGAAAAAATGAAAGAGAAGAGCGGGACTCATACAAAAAATGGTAAATGATGATTTTGGTCTCTTGGAATTGTAGGGGGATGGGCTCCTCCCTAAAAATAAACGCAGTTTGGGATCTAGTCAAATTAGAGCAGCCAGACCTCCTCCTCATCCAGGAGACCAAAATATCCGATCAAGGCTTCCAAAACCACATCAAAAGAAGCAAAAACTACAAAGGCAAAGCAATAAGCGCAGCAGGTGCATCAGGAGGTATAGGAACTATATGGAATAAAAACAAATGGGACCTTATAAACCAAAATTCCCACAACTGGTGGGTAAGAACATGCATTCAAAACAAAGCCTCAAAAGAGGAATACACAATCTACATCTATGCACCAAACCACTACAGGGACAAAGCAACATGCTGGGAATCAATAACCACAGATCTCCATTTAGTTCAAGGCAGGAACATTTTCTTGGGAGGAGACCTGAATTTAATAAGGAACGCTGATGAAAAATTAGGAGGGAACTTCTACGCAGACCGCTCAAGAGACTCTCTGGAAACTCTAATCCAGGGTCACAATCTAGTTGATTTTCCTCCCCAAAACAGGAAGTACACATGGAGTAACAAAAGAACTGGCAACAACAACATAAAAGAGAGGCTAGACAGAATTCTTGTTCAAGAAGGAAGAGTAGCAAGTTTCCCTATCATCAAAAGCAAAATCATTCAAGGCTCTGCCTCAGACCACAGGCCCGTGGTTTTGACTCTGGACAAGGGAAGGAATTTGGGGCTCCTCCCTTTTAAATATAATAAAGCCTGGGACTATAAAGAGGAATTTCGAAAACTGGTCCAAGAGCAGTGGGCAAAGGAAGTCGTTGGTTCTCCCCACTATACATGGGAAATCAAACTAAAGTCTCTCAGAACAGCTATCAAGCAGTGGGCAAGAGATAATGCAGCAAAAGAAAACAAAAAACGAACAGATCTCCATAAACAGTTAGAGTAATGGAATCATGAAAAAAAACATACAGTACACAGAGGAGGACCAAACCAAAGAAAACAAAATGTACAGGGAATTATACAGGCAAAACAGATTGGAGGATGAAGAACAACGACAAAAATCAAGGTGTCTTTGGCTCAGGGCTGGAGACAAAAACACCTCATTCTTCCACAACAGTCTAAAGCTTCAACGCGTTGGAAACCAAATAGGAAAAATCATGGCAGAAGGGAAAGAGATCAGTGATCAAGAAGAAATCAAAGAGGCAGCTTATAGACATTTCAAATCCTTATTATCAGCAGACTCTCAGACTCTGGACAACACGGATTTCTAAGGCCAATTGAGAAAAAAATCACTGATTGGAAAAACAGAGAGCTGGATCATGAGGTTACAGAAGAGGAAATTAAGTTGGCAGCGTTCAGTGTGCAACAAGACAAGGCTCCAGGTCCTGATGGGTTCACGGTGGCCTTCTTCAGAAACCACTGGGAAACAATAAAAAAAGACTATATAAGGATGGTGAAAAATGTCTTCTAAAAACACAAGATGGGAGACAACACAAAATCCTCTCACCTAGCCCTTATTCCCAAGGACCTTAACCCCCTCTCCTTTGATCGCTTCCGCCCAATCTCCTTGTGTAATGTCTCTTACAAGATAATCACTAAAATCCTAGCCAATAGACTCAAAAAACTTCTCCCCTACCTCATCTTAGAGAATCAAGGCGGCTTTGTTCCTACTAGACAAATCACGGACAATGTCATCTTAATTCAAGAGGCAATCTATAGCAGTATCAACAGGAAGGAAAGAGGCATGATCATTAAATTAGATATGGCAAATGCCTTTGACAGGGTCAACCATCACTTCTTGAGAGAAGTCCTAAGAAAATTTGGGATCTCCAACAATTTTATCAGCATCATCATGGAGTGCATCAGTCATCCCTGGACAGCTCCTCTGATTAACGGCAGAACGAGCAGCTACTTCAGAAGCACAAGGGGTCTGAGGCAAAGCTGCCCCCTCTCCCCCTTCCTATATATTATAATGGCAGAAACTCTGAGCATCCATCTGGAAAAACTCCGCAAGCAAAAAGAAATTACAGGAATCAGTATAGAAAGAGGGATCAAAGAAATCAATCACTTACTTTTTGCGGATGACACCCTCCTAATAGGGGGAGCCTCAAGCTTGATGGCAAAAAGATTCAAGAAAACGCTGGAAACTTTCCTAACAACATCGGGAGGAAAACTAAACAACAAAAAATGCAAGATATACAGTTGGAATGTATCCTTGCAAATCATGCAAAGAATCTCCATGATCTTGGACATACCGGTACAAAGAAATTAGAATTACTTCTCGTACTTGGGTCTGCCACTAGCAAAAGAAACAGTCAAGTCAGAAATTTGGGTAAAGCATATAAAAAAAATGAGAGGTAAGTTACAAATTTGGGGAATGTCTTGGCTCAATTTGGCAGGCAGAACTACCCTAATCAAGGCCATTCTCTCTGCCCTCCCCATATACCAGTACGTTGTAACCTTAGCTCCTACAAGCACCCATAAACATATGGAAATAATCATAAGAAGCTTATGGCAGGGAGGGAGGCAAGACTCTAAAAAATTCAGCCTTGTCAAATGGGATCAAGTCATTCTTCCATTCGAAAAAGGAGGTCTAGGAATAAAAATCCCAAGCCTCTCCAATAAGGCTATGGGTTTCAAACTAATTTGGAGAATGCTCAACGGGAAAGGCTCTTGGTGGGTAGAGGTTATCAAAAGGAAATATTTCAATGGCCTCAATTCTAATATCCTCTCTGAAACAATTGTGGATAGACAGTGCACTCCGGTTTGGAAGCTCATCAAAAAAGTCCTCCCTCAGTTTAGAAACCATGTATCCAAAGTGTCGGGTAGTGGAAGAGAGATAAACATCTGATCTGACAAAATCACGGGAGCAAAGCCAAGGAATTTAATCCAAAATCTCAAACCCCTCCAAACATGGATGGAAGCAAAAAACTTGAACTCCTTATACGACATCTCCCTCTGGGATCACAACAGCTGGTACGATTGGAAGGGCCTCTCCCCCCCAAACGACCTCAGGGATTTATGGACCGAGCTCAAGATATCCCTCTCAGGATCGGCTCCCACAAACAAAATGACAGAGGACAGATACGTCTGGGACCCTAATGGAGGGAAATTCACAGTCAAAGATGGCTACAAGCTCCTATAGGACACCATGGCTACTAACAATTGGAACCTTCACAAAGTGGTCTAGAAATCAGAATGCCTACCAAAGATCAAGTTCTTTAATTGGACTCTTCTCAAGGGTAAGATTCTCACGGCCGAGAACCTCAAAAAAAGAGGCATTCTTGGCCCCTCAATCTACTGTTTTTGTCAAGCTGAGGAGGAAAGCAGCCAGCGCCTTCTCTTTGAATGCCCCTTTCCTCAAAGTTGTTGCAAGCACATTATCAGTCCCCTAAGTATAGGAGAGACCTTCGACCAGCTCACCTCTCTTCAAAAAAATTGGGAAAAATCCTACCCTTACCCTAAGAAAAATAAGAACCTCATCATTCGACTGTGGAAATGCATTCCCTCAACTCTCAGTTGGCAAATTTGGATCGCCCGAAACAACTGCATATTCAACAACCAGAAGCCCAACATAGCCCGCACCTGGGCAAAAACCACAGCTCTCATCTCAGAGTCTATAAGCGCCAACGGTATGTCCCAACCAGATCAAGACATTTGGCACAAAACTGAGATTGAATGGTTTAGCAAATTCTATCTCAGCTTTGACAAAAGAAAACACCCCCTATCCAAAGTAGACAAGAAAAGGAACAACTGGAAGCTCAGAGGCACCAAAGAGGAAGTAAGTCAATGGATTCTAGATCAAAAAAGACCTACCCTCCAGTTCGATGGAGCCTCCAAAAATAATCCGGGGAAAGCTGGGGCAGGGGGAGTCATAAGGGATCAGCATGGCAAAGTCATGATCACTTATGAATGGGGCCTGGGTAAAATGTCCAACAACAAGGCCGAGGCTTACAACCTCTTACTAGGCACAACAATCCTGAAGATAATGAGCATACAAAGCCCAATCATTTTGGGAGACTCGGCTATCCTAATTGCAACCATGGCAACAGGGGGCGAATTTAAACAAATTGCTCTCAGCAACCTTAAGACTCGGATCATGGATAACATCAGCAACATAAGGGGCGCCACCTTCAAACATGTCTTGAGAGCTAACAACTCCGAAGCGGACTGTCAAGCCAATAAAGCAACCAGCAAGTCAATTGGTCAAATAAGAGAGAATGAAATCACATATGACAAGCCAATCCCGTAGCATGTCGCACTATACTCCAAACTTCCAGAACCAGGGTCACCTCAACAATCATGCCTTCCTCTCCGCGCCCTTCCCTAAGCTCCCTAATCCGCTGGCAGTCCTCACCGACTGCGCCATCGATCTCTTCAACACCTTGAAGCACGCAAGCGATCCTCCCTCTGCCAACCCGACCAGGTACGATCTCATGTATCACATGATCCTCACCGCCATATTCATGCATCAGCTAGGCAGATTTCGCATCGAAATCTTATCCATCTGCAAAAAATTCTACGACCTGTCCCTCAGATCTCCCAAATCCTTGAGCCTCCTCTGCCCGAAGCCCCTGACCAGCACCTCTCCCCTCTTTAAAATCAGCAGTGCCCCTTACTCTCCTCACAGGTGGAATAGCACAAAGGATTTCCTCGCTTCAGCGTTCCTCCGGAGCAGATCAGCATCAGAGGTTGCCTCTCGACCGTCCGAGATTGGAGGCCGCCCTTCCTTTGCAGCGGTAATCTCTGGCATTTTCAAGTTCCTGTTTCTTATAAATGTTAATCCGTTCTCTGTTCTTCTGTCCTAGCGCTCATCTTCTTCAGTTTACTACCTCTCCCAGGTAGCTATCAGTATACCATTCCCTCTCCCTCTCCTAGTATTCCTCTCGGCAATCTCCGTCCCTCTTCCGAGCAGCGTTCTCGCTCAGCTCTCCCCTCCCCCTCATTTTCTTCTCCCATCTGTTCACTGCGCCCCCAGTTTCTTCCCTCAGCAGCAGCTTTACATAGCCTCAATCACGCAAGACTCAAAAATCGCTGACCATCAGGAAGAACGCAATCCAGCAGCAAATCCATTGGAGCGAGTCATAACTAACAACAACTGCACCTTGTGAAAAGCCCACTGCTTTATGATAGCAAGATTCGTTAAACACTTCAATGAACTCAAGGAAGATTTTCAAGCGGACAGCAGATCAAAAAGAAAAAAATTGGAGAAGCAGAAAGCAGAGATCGAGGCCCTCAAGGAGAAATGCAACCATATGGAGGAAGCAATATCTCACATCAAAACAATAACTCAGAGCATGCAAGCAGAAACCTCGACAAGGGCCAGCGCAAGAAAGGAACCTCAACTCGATTACTCTGTTAACCAACAGTAGCCTCAGGATATATGCATTGTAAATTTTGTCTGTTAGTAGGATCCTTTGTCTGGCAATATAGCCGTTATCTCTTTCAAACTGTTCTCCGCAATTTCATCAACAAGGATCAAGGGTCTGCACACCCATTTTGGATCTTCCCCTCTCTGTCTTACCTCTCATATGTAAAAGGACTTGCTCCACAAAGTTTTTATAATACATAAGTAACCGATCTTGTTAAAAAAAAAAAATCAAATATTTGGGAGTAAACTTTAATAAAAACAACTTTCACCAAAATATAGTGCAAAGCATTAAATAAATGATTGATTTAGATTGGCTTGTCGTTAATTAAATAAATTAAAATTTTAATACATAATTTTTTGAAATAATTTTAATAATTAATTTTGGCAGTGGAGGTTGGGGCAAGGGCGCTTGCCACCCTGTTGCCTCTCATTGCATTTAAGAGGTGGGGTGGCGTGGCCAACTCGCCCCATTCATAGCACATGCGAGTTCTTCATTCACTATGGTGTTCAACCTCTCATAGTTCTCTTGTTTTGCGAATCATATTGCCTTCATCCAAAATCTATGTTGTGCCTGGACTCCTCCCTCATCGTTGGTGGGATTATTCTCTTGGATGTCTAATGGTGTTGGGCCTGCACACAAAGGAAAGTTTGCAAGCCATCAATTGATTATTAGCCTTTTTCTAAGAAGGGGTCACTTGCCTCTAGTGATACAGTGGCATAGACCTAAGACTTCATGTGAGACAACTTGACTTTTGAGTCTGGAAGAAATATTTGCTTGCTTAGAATGTTAGTTCAATTACCAACGCCAGAAACTTGGATGGCAAAGATTTCGCGTCTCGTAATTTTTCGTACTTCACTAGCTCTGGAGGGGGATGTTGTCACCTTGCACTCAACACCTAAAACCTTATCAACTCCATCAAAACAGGATAGTTCTTTCAAGGTAAAGACTTTTCTCTTGACCCATGTTATATGTTACATTTACTCAGTGATTGTGTAGTACAAGCTTGGTGATTTCCTTTTAATTTTCCAGGGAGCCACTATGTCCTACACTTTAGGGCTTCTCGACAAGTTGATGCTTTTCACTAGAGGTTGTCTTTTGAGCCTATGGTGTATTGGACTTTGTATTTGTGTTGGCACCAGTTGTCCCGAATTCCCTGCATCTTCTAGCCTTTAATCTGTCTCTACATGTTTAGTCTCATTCCCTTCAGTTTGAACCTGTTGGGGTTCGGTTATCTCGTTTGGCTTCTTTCCTATTGGTCCAAAATGCCCCGACAACATATGTGTAGCCGCAAGGGTGTTGATGGCAGAGAACCACAAGGTCAACCGTGTGCCCAAGCTCACGCCTAGGAATCCACTGGTATCTTCCACTCTGCGACTCCTCTTGACATTCATGAAGAAATCTGTGAGCTTGAAACTCTCACCACTAATGACAACCAATCATATTTCGAGTCTAAGATTATGGAGGAGGTATCCAATTGGGTTTATGAACCTAAGCACACCAGGGGAAGACAGATGTAGCATTTGAATTCCATCACCCCCCATTGGCAGATGAAAACTCTTTTAGATAGTCCTGAAAGGGAAGCATGAAGATCGTAATGGCATCATTTCTTCTCTGAATGAAATCAAGCGAGTGTAGAAATATCAACATTCATGTTTATTAGAAAAATAGAAGAGAGCTAAGAGAGATTAACACACAACATATCACACATCCTGTTTATTATTGATGACATAAGGCAATTACATATATAAGAATTAGATCATCCTCTTCTAGCTGATAAGATCCAAAGAAGGTGGATATATGACTCATAGACAACTCACACACATAGGGAAATAAACTACTTCTAAAATGACACCTAGGGACTCACAATGACAATTCACAAAACCACATGGAAGCATTACTTCCAACACCCTCCCTTAATGCTTACATGGAAAAATATTAGAAAAAATAGAAGAGAGCTAAGAGAGATTATACACACAACAAATCACACATTATGTTTATTGATCACATAAGACAATTACATATATAAGAATTAGATCATCGACTTCTAGATGATAAGATCTGAAGAAGGTGGATATATGACTCATAGACAATTCACACACATAGGGAAATAACTACTAAAATGACACCTAGGGACTCACAATATTTGGCTAGCTAGCCTTAGATGCTTGCTTAGCTTACCTAGAAAGCCATCTTCAATGCAAGCTTTAGCCCTATGCTCCAGCTGGTATAGACAATTCACACACATAGGGAAATAACTACTAAAATGACACCTAGGGACTCACAATATTTGGCTAGCTAGCCTTAGATGCTTGCTTAGCTTACCTAGAAAGCCATCTTCAATGCAAGCTTTAGCCCTATGCTCCAGCTGGTATAAGTGCACATGATCCTACTCTAGTGACTTCTTTTGACTCCTAACCTCATGATATGTATCTATGTTGTTATTTTGATTGTCTATATAGCTCAGTCTCAGTTAGTTCTTGTAGTTTTCAAAACTAGATACTTTATTTTGTTATACTTGGTTTTAAATTCTCAATCAACAGATCTAGTTTCCCTTGAAGGAGATTATGACCAGTGATAATTTGAACTACAATGATGAGGAAGATGTAATATAAATTTTTAAGGCAATACAAAATCACCTTACCAAAAACAAGTATTTGATAAAGATATTTATCTTTGAGTGAATATTTATTATTTAAAATTAAATTAATCAAACGCTTAAATTAAAAATAATAATAATTAGAATTAACATTATTATTTTAAAAATAAAATTTAATTAGAAAAAACATTGTTCAATAATTAATATTAAATTTAATTAACAAAAACATTGAAGATTAAGCATCTATTACTTTAAAATTAAAATTCTCAAATATATTTATTACTTTAAATTAAAATCTTCAAAATAATTGTGTTTATTAAAAATAAAAACAAATAATTACAATAAACATTTATTATTTAAATCAAAATGTTTGAGAAAACAAATTTCATCATCCTATCGAATTATAAGGAAAAAAATCAAATCATTTATTATTTTAAAATTATAAGGGAAAAAATCAAATCATTTATTATTTTAAAATTAAAATTTATTATGGGGTAGTAAGAGTAGGAGAAGTTATTCTAAACCTTAACGGAAAAATTGAGGATAGGCAAATTGGGGATTACTACAATGGCTCCTTTTGGTCAAAGAAAACATTGAAGATTTAGGTGGTGTTAGGAGATTCATAGTTGGTTATCCATCACCTTGTTAGTGGATCTTTGCTTAAGAACTGCAAGTTGTGGAACATTATTGATAGAATCATGAATCTGAAAATAGTTGTCTCTATTATTAAATTCTTTCAATTATCTCCCCAATAAAAGTGTCAACTTAGATGCAGGAGTCTCAATGAGAAATGATATTCCTTCCCTAATAACTATTTCTTAACAATAGTTTTGTCATGCAGTGTAAATTTTGTTTTCTTAACCATAGTTTTACCATGTAGCTTAAATTTTGTCTGTATTTTCAACGCTTTTGGAGAATCTACATTACCAAAGGCTCATTGCCTTTAAAGATAATAAAATATTAAGAATAAAGAATATTGTGAAATTATAAATATAGTTAGCCTAAAATAAGTTCATTGTATTGATCTAGAGATAAATTTTAATTTAAAACAATATTTCTCTCACAAATTTAAAAATTAAAATAAAACTTATAAAAATAATAAAATTAAATTCCTTAAACTTCACCATAAAAAAATTTAAACGTTAATTAAATTTATTTTATTAAATAAAAATTAAACTTTACCAAGGAAAAAATATAAAATAAAAATTAAGACAATATATAATATAAAATAGATTTCACCAAAATGTAAATCATAATTATAGATAAATGATTACCACGGAAATTGATAAAAGGAATATAATTTTTAATGATATTAAATTTAAATTTTATAAAGGTTACATTTATGTTTTAATTTACAATATGTTATTAATGGTTAATGAAAGGATTTTTTTATTTTTCGAGGAAAGTATTTTATAAATTTTATGATGTTATATTTAATTTTGTATTTACAATATATTCTTGTAGTTAATTAAAGTATTTGTATTTTTCATTTTTTTGTTAGTATTAATTTTGAAGATGTAAAATTTGATTTTATAAAAAGTCTTTTCTTTTAATTAGAATTAGAATTTTTAAATAATTGATAATTTTAAAAGATTGGTCATCATTATTACATTAAATATAATTATTTATTTCAGAGAAACGTAGTTTAATTAATAGATGAAATAATTTTTTAGGCATTTTGCATAACTATTTTTACCCATAGACTAGTAGAAAAGTTATTTAATTTATAAAATTCAAAAATCTTTAGAATTTATAACTTTTTGTATTGAATGCGTTTAAAAATATGTTTTAAACTTGTTCACCAAAACACAAACTTAAATCTTTTTTTGATTTCACAATGAATTATTAATAATAATTTGTAGAAGCATTTATTGTAAAATATAAAATTCAAATTTCATGAATATTACATTATTATTTTATGTATTCAAGTTTCACTGATTCATAATGAATTAAACAAAGTGTTACCATAGAAATCACATGAGAGAATTTTTTGGCCGACGGTTTCGAACCAAGTGTGGTTCATCATCAGGACTAAATGAAGAGGCAAACCATGGCAAAGGCTTAAATAGATAGCAATGCAGAGACATAATTTCAACTAACGGCTATATTTGAACAATTTTGTTTAAATTATAATATTAATTTATTAATATATTAAAAACAAATATCTAATTTTTGAAAAAATTTAAATAATGAGATTATTTCATTAATTTATTAAAAATATTAATAGGTAACAACTATATTTTTTAATTAAATTAATTAAATAATATCATTATTTAAATATTTAAATAATAACATTAAAAAACTAACCGTTTTATATAATATAGTTGTTACTGAATAATATTTGTTTTTAATATATTAATAAATTAATTATCATAATTTAAATATTATTGTTCAAATATAGTCGTTACTTGAAA
This sequence comes from Pinus taeda, assembly GCA_000404065.3. NCBI lineage: Eukaryota > Viridiplantae > Streptophyta > Pinopsida > Pinales > Pinaceae > Pinus > Pinus taeda. The sequence continues at coordinate 16,180 of APFE030825345.1, read as the reverse complement.
TTATGTCTCTACATTGCTCTCTATTTAAGCCTTTGCCATGGTCTGCCTCTTCATCTGGTCCTAACGATGAACCACACTTCTACATTGCTCTCTATTTAAGCCTTTGCCATGGTCCGCCTCTTCATCTGGTCCTAACAATGAACCACACTTGATGAACCACACTTGATGGTTGAAAAGCGTTGGCCAAAGATTTCTCTCCTAAATTTTGCTTGATTTATCGAAAAGCCCTGGCCAAAGATTTCTCTTATATGATTTCTACAGAAAACTTTACTTAATAATAATAATAATATCTCCCATTATTTAAAAAATAATAATAATAACCAAAAAAAAATTATAATGGGTAAAAGCATTTCTCTCTCAAAACTCAGATCAAATTGATACCTCCCCAAAGTTAACCAGTGGTTAAAGCATTTATCTTCTAATAACTCGTGAAAGATCCCATGCATGCCGCCCCAACCTTAAAGTGAGTTACCATGTTAATGCAGAGAAGAGTCATCGACGATGTCCCAGTGTGAAGGTTACTATGTTGAAGTTGCGGCTCACTGAAAAAGCCCTCGACCATGTTAAAACATTAATAAACATTCAGCGAGCAGCATATTTGACTCAATACATTAACAAGGACTGCTAAAAGACCAATTGTATCAGTTCTAGACTTATCAGGCATCAAATATTATATTAGGTAGATGGCATTCAACCTACAACTACATTTATTCTCTGGATTAAAGTCAGTGACTACCATCATATAGCCTAACATGCATGAGTTCAACACAGGTTTTAAAACAAATCAATTTCCATATATAATCCAACAATTCAAGCCTCCAACACACCCTCAGTCCCCTAACCTTTGTCCCTCGAAATTTCATAATAAGAAAACTAAGAGAAGTTACAGAAGGATACAAGCTTGATACTCACAGTATCACGTACAACTGCAGTCAAACAAAACATAACAAGCTTACTCACAGTATCACGTACAACTGCAGTCAAACAAAACATAACCCCATGAACGTTAATGTTCCTGTGAAGGACGTTAAAGAAGAAACTAATTAACAAAGGTAAACAGATTACAATTTCTAAACATACAATGTACATTTCCCGTGATACTCCACTGACGAATCAGTGGAAGCTCTGGCCTCCGATACAACACAGAAGGGGTTACTTCTACAGCATTGCAATTTTTCGGTAGACTTTTCTCTGGTAATGCCAACCACAAACTAAAACCGGCCTTAAATTTTCATACAGAATTAAAAAGTTCAAACTTGAATCATCCAATATAAACGGAAGTCCTCGGAAGCCAATTACTTTGTTCAAAATCGGACACACCATTCCTGATTTAAAGGAATTTACATGTTGGCTTTGAAATGGTCCATGACTTACTTGGTGTAAATAATGAACAGTTCGCGTTTGCAAGTATTGTACCCCAATGGCCTGCATCACCCAAAAATGTGTTAAATTTATTAGCAGACTCTTCACAAACGGACTGGTCACATAGGGCTGTGATAAATTCATGACTACGGAAAAGATAGTGTGCAAAATATATCTTGAATTTATCTCTTATTGTTAACTTATAAAAAACCAATTTGTAACGTAATTGGATTTTCCTTCAGAGATGGTTTCAAAGAATTCGAATATTTACTCTCGCTACAAAAATGCCAACAAAAACCCAAAAGCATGTAGGCTCCTACCCAGCACACGAAGGCTCGATCAAAGAAACTCAATTGTAAGTCAAATAAGGGCTTCGGCTTGAGACTCAGGTGTCTGCGTCCTCTGACCAACCATATCCTTGTCGTCATTACGCCCCATCTAGCCTAATTAGGTGGCCTGTGCTGACCTTTACGGGCCCACCTCCCACCACATTGCCTCCAATAGCCCGTTATGGCTAAGTCAAGTTTCAACACCTAAGAACGGATCATTTTGATCTGAACTGAAACTCAGCACTGATTATTAACACCACCATCATTGCCAACCAAGACAACAATGATCTCCCCACAAAAGCCCCCAGACATTGATCCTGAAAATCTATCACGAAGTAACCGAAGTCCCCTCCTGAGAGCATCCTTCTTTGATATTTCTGTTTCCGACTGTTAAACTATAGTTGAAACAAACAAAGACAAATACTGCTAGGTATTTTGTTGGTCGCATGACACTGGAGGCCACGATTTGTGCATGGATAGACGTGCAGAGTCCTGGATCAATCAAAACACCGTTGTCTTTCGAGTTGGCTTGAGAATTTTTTGGCCAAGCAAAGCACTCAAGCACCAATTCCTTGTACAGATAGAATTTCCCACCCTTCCTCCCACACAGTTTTGGCCCTTCATGCACTTCAAGTCATTAGCCAGCTTCATAAGCCATAAACCAGATAGGGCTTTTAACCCTCAACCCTGAAAGAGAGTTTGACTCAAAATTGACCTTGATGGTGGATAGGATGATTAAAGATATATTAACTTGTCCAGCATTTGCTTTACACATCAAAACCTGGACAATAACTTTTGGACCACCTCTTAATCATCAACCCTAACCCATCCAGGTCCCCACCAACCAGAGTCCCCAATCTCAAGCTCAACCAGTGACTCGAATGATGGACGGTTTCATGTAGTTCGCAAAAATTCACAAGGTCTCTGCTGCAGCGCAAAAGGCTCAAACCCAAACAAATCAGTGACCCCTGCTGCGTCAGCAACACATAAGCCTACAACTTCAACCATCAAGAAGGAAGTGACATGCCCCTGCCAAAATACCTCACTTCAAGGTGGTAACAAGAGGGCATGCTCCCACCCCCTCTATAGAATCCCCAAGGATTTTCAAGCCACAAGAAGTTCCATACAAAACCCTAAATTTTTATCTTAGATAATTATTATACACATCCTTGAAGCCTCCAACAGCCTCAACCTCATTCAATGTTATGGGTAAGATGAATAAAAATGTTGATGTAGATAACACCAACACATCGCAACCCTTAATGAACGTAGCACCATGAAATGTCAAAGACCTCAAAATCCCATGCCTAAAAGTATGGTCCGTTGAAATTAGGAGCATGCTTCAAAATCTTGTGACCTTGTGTTTGCAGGGAGTGTAACATTTCTAGCTTTCTATAAAAATATGCTTTAAGCTATATTTTACCAGATATGGCCTACCCTTGTATCATCTTAGCTTGCCTCTTCTAACAGACTAAGGAACTAATCCCTCTAAGAGGTTGCCATGGATTACGCTAAATTTAGATGGACTCATGTTGAGCCTGACCAATATTAATGTGCCGAATGATACTTGAGACAACCCAGTTCTAAAGATGAATGGTAGATGAAATCTTGAAACCCAATGCAGATTTAAAGACAGTTGATACCCAAGAAGACAAAAATGGCAGGTTCCCTATACAAATGGCCTTAGGTGAGGAAACAACCTGGAATGCTCTCCAAGCCGAGGTAGGGTTGTATGAACTAACAACTTGAAAAGAACGAAGTCATATGAGTTATAGTTAACCTGGTCCAACTTTCAGTGAGGCAATAACAGCATTCCTTAACAGACTTGATAAAGCCATGTTTCTTGAGCATTATCTATCTATCTATCTATCTACATAGATATAGAGATAGGTAGATAGTAATTGTTTAGGAGCCTTGCACAATGCAAATATTGTGGGAAACCATGCTCTGAAACCATCAACCAATATTACCTCTTTATCTCATGGCAAAATGCAAAGATGCAGACACAAGGTTTGTTTTATTACCAATGTCTCCAATGTGAAGAATCAGAATTGACAAAACTATATTAAGAAAGTCTAGAACCATAAGCCAAGACCCAAAGGCAAGGATCACTAGCTTGGTTGGTAGGAAGACAACATTACTTGTATCACCTCTTTCATAGGGGGCTAAGAGCAATAGATTGCCCTAATCAAGCAGAAGTGGCACGACAAAGTGAAGGAGCCTAAACAGGCTGGTTAACATCACTAATAGAGCACTTTCAATGAAGAAATTCAAGCGAAAGCTACAGTGCTTCAACAACACCTAAAAGTGGATAAAACTCACTATACCGAGGAGTTCAGTCGCAAGCAGGGCTCCACTAGGTCCCAAACAGGGGCCAACCCACAAATGATTTTCTAATGCTCTAGCCTCCAACAAAGCTATGGAGAAGGTCTTTGCACCTTGAGAATTTAGCAGAAATTTCCCTCAAGTTGGACTAGCATTTGTGGAGGTTTTCAGAGTTGGAAGTTGCAGCGTTTGTGAGAGCCAAATATGCCTCTAGGGCCTGTGCAGTAATCACGCTGGGTAAAATTCGTGGGGCTGAATACTTCATGCTTGTGCAGGTTTTTAGGAAGGAAATCCGTAATTACAGGGCAGTTCTACTGCAGATCGAGGAGAACCAAGTGTCAAATCTAGTAGTTTAAGTGTGAGGGACGCAGTTTCTGCCAGGTTGGTCGTAGCACCAAAAATTGGTAATTCCAGGAGGTTGGAATTAGCCCAATTGCTTTATGGGTTTTGTCAGTCAGGGGTCAGGGAGTCTGCTCTTAATTTTCCAGAATTTTTGGAGTTTTGGTGCCCCAAAACAACAGGACTATTTGGCAGCCAGTTAGGAGAAGTGAGCTTAAATTTTGGGTCCTGAATGGTTGGTAAAATTCGCCCAAACTCTTTCTGGTTTTTATTGGGCTTTTGGTAGAGAACTCAAGATTAATTTGGCAGAATTTTCTAAGCACTTTTGGAGGCTCAAACAGGAGTTTCTTCCAGCCAACAATTGCAGAATTTCCAGGGCCAGCGCAGAACATTAAGGAGAAGCCTTTCCTCTGCATCCGGGTAGCATCTTTCTCACCTGGGATTGTTTAGCTTGCTTTGGCAACCCCAGGTGCACACATTTCATGCATTGTACTCTTCTCCATATATAATAAAATGGTTGAATTTTGGTGCACTTCCAGCGTAAATTATGGGTGCTTGATTGTTGTTTAAATATTTCGGTGCTGTATGGTATTTTGCTTTCTTTATCATTGTTATTTCCTTTTTGGAACATTACATATATTGAGGGGGCATTTGTGGCCCATTACAAATTCCAGTGATAAGGGGTCCCCACTAACTCTAGGACAGCCAAACAAACTAGTCCAGATATGGTCTTGCATAGACATTTTGAAGCCAAACAAGAACGTGCAAGCAATCATTGTTCTTGGATGAGCTAATTGTTTCCCTAATGGAGATGGTCAAGGACAAGTCTTGCAAATTTATAAGGTGACCATCAAATTTATCTGCCCAAATTTGTACAAAAATGTTATTAGAAAGCAACAATTCGGGTCAGCATAAATAAAGGAATTATCTAATTTATCCCCAAGCCTAAGGACCCTAAAGCTTATTACCAACTAGAGATCAATCACCACCCTGAAATTTTCATACATGATCACAACCAAAGCCCCAGCCAAGCTATTCAAGCACATTCTACTAAGCTCATGTGTCCAAATCAAACAAGCTTCATTAGGAGTTGCTTCATTCTGAACAATGTCATTGCCACATTGTGCATTATATGAATTTTTCACTTCAACACATACACCTATCCACCAAGGAGGCAAAGGTGTGATCCTCCTCCATGTCATTCCATGCATGACACAGTCAATGATGACATCCATGTTTCCATCATCCTTCTATGTAAAACCACCTTCCTTGAGTTCCCTAGGTCCCTACCTAAGCCTAAAAATATGCCCTACACGACCTGCTCATTGATGACATCGATATCTCCCTATTGTTCTATGTTGGTCTACCTTCTTCAAGTCCCCCCTACCTCAACCTAAAAGTATGACCTCTTATGAATGTCTAGTTGTTTATTTTAGTTAACAATGGTATGTTTCAATTTAGTTTTCCAATAGCAATCACATTAACCATTAATCACATTGATAGTAAAAGTAGATAGGCCAGGACAAGACAACACCAAATTTGGCAGATGCCAAGGAAAGATCTCAATGTGGGGAAAACACTTTGATCAAATCTTCTTATTATTATATCAAATGTTCAGCAGAAAGAGAGTACAAAAGTAAAATTGACTTCCAAACCACAGTCAAAACAGCCCTATCAATTCTGTAGTCAAACTCAGCGTTAACCAGAAAGTCAAAGATGGTCAACGTAGCAATCAAACTTGCCTCCTTGAGCTTGGCCAACCTCAATCAAATTCGGCCTTCCTTGTTGGTCAAATTCAGCCCAAAACAGTCAACAAAACTGCAGTCAAAGTTGGTCAACATGAAGTCAACCCTATGGTCAATGCAGGTCAAAGACCTCCTTTTGCCTTGATTTCTGTGCACAAAAATTCAGCCTATGGAGACAAAAAATCAACTTGAAAATCAAAGTCAAATAATGCCCAGAAAGTCAAAGTGAACATTTGTCTACGCTGGTCAAATTGCAGAAAAGTCAGAAATTTTCGGCCTTGTAATTCTATCCAGAAATTTGTCCTCCTTCTGCCACATGTGAGAGAGAGAGAGAGAGAGAGAGAGAGAATGCCCAATGTTGTATGAACCAATGAGAGGAGAGAGAAGAATGTGTGAGTGATTATGATGCCAAATCAGGTGAGAGGGCACTTCTATTTATACAAGGCGTTGAGGGTGAAGTGTAGAAATTCTCATTGTATATCAACCTGATAATGCAATATACTAAAGCAAAATACTTAATCTACTTCTACAATTAAACTTGCGGAAAGCTTAATCGATTTGAGCAAGATCAAACAGAACAAATATAACAGAGAAACAGAATCAATACACATGAAACACAAAAGAATACTCTGGGGAAAGCCTCAGAGAAAAACCCCACTATCTGTATTATCATACAAGTGGAAATATCTCAGGATTACACAAAGCTTTAGCTCTCACAGCTATCCAGCTCTCTGCTGCTCATAGACAGAATAGACAACTCATATGCCTTTCCTCTGCCCTCCAAACCTCCTATTTCCTTGCGCAGTTTTCCCTGGGTGTTCCTGCCGTAACCTTGTGTGACACTGATCTCACACTGCTCCAACACACTATAAAACCGTGCAAATCTCAAGGAATGAATTCCTTCTGCATGCAAGAGATTTTCTTATAGGAAAAATCTTGCAACTGATAGTACATTGTCCCTACCTTTAATCTCTACTGGGTCTTTGTCTGAACTGACATGCATGAGTTATTTATGAGAGAATATTCAGTTATCTGGAGTACACTAGTTTCATGCATGCATGCATTAACTGACTAAACTCACAATTAGTTCCTCCAACAGTTTGGAACTAATTTAACTGGACTTAACTCAGTTAACAGAGCTAACTAATTACAACTCAAATACAACTCATCCTTATCTCCTTAATTAAGGGATAATCTCTTCAATCAAAGGAATAACTGTTGTATGACTTCACAAAGACTTCTAGCTTGAATTTTTCCAACTAATTAATCCATAATGAATTAATTAATTATTTTTCAAGCAACTGGTGAGACTTAATTCGAATTTTAATTCAAGGACAAATTAAAATTGGAATATTCTTGTTGCCACATTTCAACACTCCCTCTCAACAAGAAAGGGATTATCTGCCACCCCGATCCTGTCTCTATGGAACTCGAATTTACACTTTGACAATGCCTTAGTCAAAATGTCAGCATCTTGCTCCTCGGTTGAAATATATTGCAACAACATGATCCTCCTCACCACACAGTCCCTGAGATGATGATACCGAACGTTGATATGCTTAGACCTGTCATGAAATACTGGATTCACAGAGAGTTTGATACAACTCTGATTATCACAATAGATCACAGTTGGATCCATCCTATGATCAAACAAACCAACTAGAATTTTCCACATCTAAATGGCGTCCCATGCTGCTTGACTTGCAACCATGTATTCATCCTCTACTGAGTTGAGTGGAACTGACCTCTGTTCCCTGCTGTACCAAGAAATTGTCGCTGACCCAAGGTTGAAAATTCATCCTAATGTGCTCTTTCGATCTGATGGACTCCCTGCCCAATCTGCATCAGTGAAGCCTTGAAGCTTCACTCCCTCTGTCCGTTTGTACCATAATCCATACTGAGATGTGCCTCTGAGGTATCTCAAAACATGCTTAGCTGCCTTCCAAAACAACTTGGTAGGCCAAACCATAGCTTGACTCAGCTGGTTCACCGCATAGCACAAATCTGGTAGTGTGTTCACTAAGTACATCAGTGAACCCACAAGCTGCCTATACACAGTAACTTCTACAACTTCTCCTGAAGTAGCATCCTCTTTCCTCCAGTTACCTGCTAGAGGAGTCTGCATGGGCTTGCACTTCTCCATGTGGAATCTCTTGAGTATCTCATTGCATACTTGCCCTGAGACACAAACAATCCCCATCCTTCTGCCACACTTCCTGCTAAGGAAGTAGTGCATGAGACCCATGTCTTTCATCTCGAATTCTTGCAAGGTCCTCCTTGCAAGACATGATCAACTGATCATCACCTGTCAATATGAGATCATCAACATAAAGAACAATGATCAACTGCTTACCTTCCACCATGATGTGGTATAGGTTCGCATCCGCTTCACTCTTTGTGGAGCCCAACCCAGTGAAGTAGTTGTTGATCCTGGTGTATGAAGCATGAGGTGCTTGCTTCAACGCATACACAGCTCTCTTGAGTTGGCACACATGCAACTCACGATCGAAGGTCTCAGAACCTTTCGGCTGCTCTATGTACACCTCCTCCTCAATCTTGCCATTGAGGAATGCAGTCTTCACATCCATCTGATGGATCTTCCAACCAATCTGTGCCAATAGTGCCAACATCGATCTGACAGATGAGTACTTTGCGATAGGAGCAAAAGTCTCATCATAGTCAATCCCCTCGACCTGTGAGAAACCACGGGCAACAAACCTTGCCCTATGTTTCTCCACACTACCATCAGCAACTTGCTTTACCTTGTAAAGCCAACAGAAACTCACAACTGACTTGTTCTTTGGTCTTGGAACCACATCCCAAACATTGTTCTAAACTATGGAGTCATACTCCTCCACCACAGCATCAACCCAAATCGGCTGATGCACTGCTTCCTCAAAGGAAAATGGCTTAGTCTCAATACATTCCCGAACAAGGGCCATGTATCCAGTGTACCTATCAGGTGACCTCCTCTGTTTGTGCTGAGAAGATGGTTCTCCAACATTCTCTCTCGCATCTGACAACAATCTGTCAGCTTCTCTTGAGCACTTCCATCCATCTTTGGAAGACTCTGCTTGAGTGGATGCCTCCACTCCTGGAACCTCTGCAAGCAACTACTCCACATCAGTCTGAAGCTCCTCCTCCTTAGGAACCAATAGTTCCTCCACAGCCTGTAGTTGGAGCTCCCTCTCAAGGGAAACTCGCATGGCCTTTTCCTCATCAAACTTTAGATCTCTGCGTACCACTATCCTCCGATTGGTAGGCAAGTACACCCGATAGTTGTGAGGTGTATCAGTGTACACCACAAGTATCCCCAACTTTGTTGTTGGCTCAAGTTTCTTCCAGGCATCCTTGGTCATATGGCAAAATACCGATGAGCCAAAGATCCTGAAGTGACTCACATCTGGTCTCTTCTCGGAGAAAGCTTCTTCTAGTGTCTTCATCCCAAGTATGCAATGCGGGCTTCTATTCTACAAATAGACCGTTGTGTTGCATGCCTCAATCCACAAATGAAGATGTAGACCTTGGTCATGCAGCATCGCCCAAGCTGCCCCCACAATCGTTCTGTTCTTCATCTCGGCCGCCCCATTCCGCTGTGGGTTATGAGGTGTTGTCAAGTCCCATTTAATTCCTTCTGCTGCACAGAAGTCCTTAAACTCTTGAGAGACATACTCTCCACCATTGTCGCTCCTCAAGGCCTTGATCTTCTTCCCTGATTCTTTCTCAACCAAAGCTTTGAACTCACAAAACTTTGAGAAGGTTTGATCCTTCTTCTGCATGAAATAAATCCAACATTTATGAGAAAAATCATCAATGAAAATCACATAATACCTTTGTTTCGCGGTGGAAGCTGTCGAGAATGGTCCACACACATCAGTATGAACTCGCTCTAAGATCACCTCAGCGCGACTGTCTCGATCATGAAAGGAAGACTTAGCGTACTTTCCCAAGGTACAACCTTTGCATGTGTCCACTTGCTCAAGTTTACCTTTGGGAAGTCCGGTAGAGATCTGCTGCATTATTTTCAAGGCCCCATGATGCAAGTGGCCCAACCATCTATGCCATAACTCACCAATGTCTTGGCTTTGCACCAATTCTGCTTTCGAACTCAATGCAGCACAATCATCTAACTCTAGTTTGTGGAGATTCTTCACTCGAATCCCAATCCTCTTAGTCTGACCCATGGCTATGTGTCTCAGGAACACCTTTCCTTTACTGAAGACAACATCGTAGTGTCTTCCAACATCACGACCGATACCAAGTTCTTCATCAATCCAGGCACACACTTCACATCTGTCAAGGTGAAAGGAGCTCCATGCTCCCTCTAAAAAGTAACCGTGCCCACTCCTGACACACTGTACTTCCCATCATCACCCATCTCTATGCGCATCTTGAGGTCTTTCTCCTCCAAGGTACTGAACAAACTCTTATCGCTGGTCATGTGGAATGAGGCTCCACTGTCAAGGTACCAAACACAACCCACCATCGATAAAACCATACATGCGATGAGGGTAAAATCCAATTCGAACTGTGAGGCCACTGCCTCACCTTCTGATCCTTTCGAGGATCCCTTCTTGGATTTCTTCAATGGACAATTAGTTGCATAATGGCCCACCTCATGACAATTAAAGCATCTCACTTTATATTTGTCAATCTTCTTCCCACCATGAGAAAAACTCGATTTGGAATGGGAAGCCTTCCCTTTCCCTTTCCTTGCCTTACTTGCTAAGGCTAGATTTTCTTCATCATCATGCTTAGATGAAGAACCATCTCTAGTGCTTCTCCTGATCTCCTCCTGCATCAGATCCGACCACATTCGTTCCCAATCCGGCAGTTTCTCTCTTCCATTTACAGAGTCCCAGTAGCTATGCCAGCGCTTAGGACGATCGAGGAGAGCAAGACTCACCGTATCATCATCGGTTGTAGTTATTCCTACACTACCAAGCTCATCTCTGCAGGTGGTGAGCTTGTTCAGATATGTAGAAATAGTGTCGCCCTTTTCACACTTGATTTTCTGAAGCTTGTCCTTGAGCGCCAGTTTCCTCTGGTCGTTGCTGTTCTAATAGAGATCCTTCAATGTCTTCCACATTGAAAACGGAGTCTCCTTCCCATGGAGACTCGAGACAATATGGTCTCGAACTCCCTCCAAAAGAATCTGCCTCGCCTTCGCCACACACTTCTTCCATTCAACCAATTCTTGGGCATTAGCTGTAGCTGGCTTGGGGATTTCTTGATCAATGAAATCCTTCAAACCATTGTCTTCTAATATCGCTTCCATGCAATCCTTCCATGCCATATAATTCGAGCTGCCATCCAGTGCATACTCGAGTCTCAAGCCATTGAACGCCATTGGTGAACTTAGAGGTATGATAAGAATTCGTTAACTTCTCCAACCAAGAACTTCAAACTTCGAATTTTCCCTTCTTCAGTGTACTGTTCACTACTTCGATGACCTTTGCTCTGATACCATGTAGAAATTCTCACTATAAATCAACTTGATAATGCAATATACTAAAGCAAAATACTTAATTTACTTCTACAATCAAACTTGCGGAAGCTTAATCGATTTGAGCAAGATCAAGCAGAACACATATAATAGAGAAGAAGAATCAATACACATGAAACACAAAAGAATACTCTGGGGAAAGCCTCAGCTAAAAACCCCGCTATCTGTATTATCATACAAGTGGAAATATCTCAAGATTACACAAAGCTTTAGCTCTCACAGCGATCCAACTCTCAGTACAATCCCTCACTGCTGTTCATAGACAAAATAGATAGCTCATATGCCTTTCCTCTGCCCTCCAAGCCTCCTATTTGCTTGCGCAGTTTTCCCTGGGTGCTCCTGTTGTAACCTTGTCTGACATTGATCTCACACACTGCTCCAACACATTGTAAAACTACGCAAATCTCAAGGAATGAATTCCTTCTGAATGCAAGAGATTTTCTTATAGGAAAATTCTTGCAACTGATAGTACATTGTCCCTGCCTTTAATCTCGACTGGGTCTTTGTCTGAACTGACATGCATGAGTTATTTATGAGAGAATATTCAGTTATCTGGAGTACACTAGTTTCATGCATACATGCGTTAACTGATTGAACTCACAATTAGTTCCTCCAACAGTGTGGAACTAATTTAACTGGACTTAACTCAGTTAATTGAGCTAACTAATTACAACTAAAATACAACTCAACCTTATCTCCTTAATTAAGGGATAATATCCTCAATCAAAGGAATAACTGTTGCATGACTTCACAAAGACTTCTAGCTTGAATTTTTCCAACTAATTAATCCATAATGAGTTAATTAATTACTTTTCAAGCAGCTAGTGTGATCCGAATTGGATCCATTAAAGACTGGCAAAGAACCATGACTGTATCAGGTCGAGACGAATCTCTAAAAATTCCAAAAACAGCGATCAAAAACACCCTGAACCAATGGCAATGGCAGCTAGCGTGGAACGACGAGCACCTCTGTCAAAGCATGCTGACCGAGGCCCATGGAGACTGCGCAGGAGGTCAAAGTAGCCCTTGGGAGCCCTGGATCGGGAAAAGGAGGTGATTTTTGATGCGCAATTAGCGAATCACGCATCGCTGGGTGAACATGGCCGAAATGGAGGAGCCTTAAGCACTCGGTCGCGTTGGGCACCGGAGAACCGCGGGCGAAGAAACGAGAAGCGCTAAAAGGACAAAAGCGATACCCGCACTCTGGAAACCGGCGGTATTGATCGGGGCGCCCTCAAACGGTAAACGATTTTGGAGAAGAGCGGAGCGATCCCACTCAACGATCGACGCGTGCCGACGGAGGTGAGAGAAAACCGTCATTGATTGCGCCCGACAACTGAGATTGCGCCCGATGGAGGAAGCGGACGTGCGTATAACGTTGGATCTGGAGGAGCCTAGATCGGACAACTGAGATTGCGCCCGATGGAGGAAGCGGAATCGACAAAGAACTAAGCCGCGTTCTAAAGGGATTTGGAATCCTTTTAACCGCCACGGTGGAGGAAGAACGATCCACGATGTAACCGAAGAAACAAACCGACGAGCAGGCTGGCACTGTTCAGATGAGGACACATGGCCACTCCTTGAGCGTTCATGCTGACGCCGAACAGGGAACTCCAAGCGCAGCTATAGAAGGCGAATCGACAGAGGCGGAAGAGGAACCGAACAGGGATGGAAACGAATGGCTAAAAGCCATGAATAGAGACAGAATACACAACCAAGTCGAAGTGAGGTCCGAGAGACGAAGGAAAAGACCAGAATCCCAAGAGGAGGATAGAATACACAGAGAAGAAGGCAGTAAAGCAAGAGAAAAGCAGGAAGAGACAGAGGGCCGAGCTGACATAGCGGCAGCATCGTGCACCACCGAGCTTGAGAGATTTGAGCCACCCCATAGAGGGATCTGTCCGGGCTGAGCACCACGTTGGGCTCTTACCACTGTAAACCAGAAGGTCACAGAGCTGGTGGGAAGAAGAGACTGTGTACTCCAGTGGCTTGGAGAATCCAAAAACCACCCTACCAAGCAAAACCTGCTTCAGGAGAACTCACATTGAGTCCCTCTATTGTAATTCTCTGTTTAAAGACACAATAAAACAAGGCCACCACTGAACGTTGGACCGGAGACGTAGCCCTGGAGAATAAGGTGAACTCCTTATTAAGATTGCTTGCATCTTTGTGGTTGCTTGTTGTATTTCTCTGTTGTCTTTCCATTTAAAATGTCTGTGTATTGGTAATCAGATCGATCCGTTGCTTAACTAACACAGAACACACACTAGCACATGAGTCTGTAATACCTTTTTTTGAATAAAACTTCAACTGATGTCACTCATAGGGTGATTATCAGATCAATTGGTATCAGAGCTCTGAGCTGTAAGGTTAGACAAGCTTGTGTTGGTTTAGCTGTGAATGCTCACTAGATCAAAAGCTCAAATTAGGAGAAGGAGAGTTGGTGGAAACTAACCTTGAAATTGGGAGAGTCTATTCTCGAAAGACAATGTCAGAGGAAGGTTCTATAGGGCCAGATCCTCAATTCATAGAAAGTTTCCTAGCTATAAAGTCCAGGGTAGAAAAAATGTATAGGGACTTTAGAAAGCATAAGGATGAAGATTCATCAGGCTCGAAGCAAGATAAAGAAAAAAATGAGTCTCATTCCCATGACCACTCAAAAGGAAAAGGGAAAGAAAAAAGCTTTCCTACACCTCTTAATAGCCCTATGCATAATAAGAAAGCATCTTTGATTAAACTAGATGTTAAATTTGATTTGCCTATATATGATGGAGAGCTAAATGCTGAAAAGTTGGACAATTGGATTAGACAAATTGATGTGCATTGCAGGGTACAGAACCATAGACTCGGACAGAGTAAGATTTAGCTGGCAAGCTTACGCCTAGGAGGCACTGCCTTGGTTTGGTGGGAAGGCAGAACCCAAGCTGATATGAAGAAGCATGGTAGTACCATCTCTGTCTGAGAGTGAATTTGTTGCTACAATCAAAAAGCAGTTCTATCCATTGGCCTACATGCAACAAGCCATGATGAGTTGGCAAACTCTTCGGCAGTTGAAAGGGCAAAGTGTACAAGGGTATACTCAAGAGTCAGAAAGAGGGCATTGATGTTGGGTATCTCATTAGACTCACTGGAAACTCTTTTGAAGTACATTGGTGGTCTACACAGCTACATGAGGCATACCATCCTCATGTTTAATCCCACTAGTATAGATGAGGTATCTATACAAGCTACTCATCTAGAAGCTAGAGGAAAGAATGGAACTCTAGAAGTTGGGGGGAACATCCCAACCCACTGTAAGCAAGACCAAGGAGAAAAAAAAAGCAAAAGTGGAGAGCAAGGAAGGCTAACATTGCACAGAAAAGCAAAGCTTCATGCACTCACTGTAAAAAAGATGGGCATGATGAGCACTGTTGGATTCTGCATCCAAAGCTGAGACCTAAGAAGTCCGAGGGCAAGAAGAAGAAGACTGTTGCAGCTATTCAGAAAGATTTGGGGTCAGACTCGGGAGACGAAACAATCATTGCAGCCACAGTTATAAAAGGTAAGAATTCTAAAGCATCTACTAGTAATTTTGCTCAATCTGTTATTGATGAAAAACATGAGAGAAAAAGACATGAGCTTTTCCATATTCGAGTTATTTCCAAAAATCAAAAGATTGATACTTTGTTTGATAGTGGCTCACAAGTAAATCTAATTTCTGAAGCAATTGTAAAGAAATTGGGATTAGCAACTACACCTCATAAGAAACCATACCCATTAGGATGGTTGAATGATAAAGCACAACTAGAGTGACTAGACAGTGCAAACTCAAGTTTTCTTTTGGGTCAGCATTTGTAGATGAGGTTGAGTTAGATGTAATTCCTTTGGATATTTGTGGAATTGTTTTAGGAAGTCCTTACTTGTATGATAGAAAGGCTATTTTCTATAGAGCTGAGAACAAGTATCTACTTGTTAAAGGTGGAATCAAATACTTTGTAAGAGCTCATAAGCTCAAGAATAATTATACTCTCATAAATTCAGGATAGATGAAAAGAATGATAAATTCATGCAAACAGTTTCTACTGATGGTTGTAAAGGAAAAGAAACCTGATAAAACCAATGTATTTGAGGGCTATAATGCTGATCAACAAGCTGATATAGAAAAGATTGTTTCAGAATATGATGTCTTGTTCCAAGAACCTAAAGGTCTGCCACCCAAAGAGGGGATAGTACATGATATTATTTTGCAGCAAGATGTTCCATTGCCTAACGTTGGGATGTATAGGTTGTTTGCTTTAGAGAATGCTGAAATCAAGAGGCAGGTGCAGGAGTTGCTCGAGAAAGGGTTCATCAGGCCTAGCACATCACCATGTGGGTCACCAATCATTTTGGTGAGAAAGAAAGATGGCTCGTGGAGAATGTGTATTGACTACCGAGCACTGAATAAGATAACAATAAAAAATCATTATCCCCTTCCTTGCATAGATGACTTTTAGATCAATTGAAGGAAGTTGTTTATTTCACCAAGCTGGATTTGCATAGTGGATACCATCAGGTCAGAGTTGCAGAGCAAGATGCATGGAAGACTGCTTTCA